>JAYKAV010003270.1:49147-160666 GCA_035582835.1 Phoebastria nigripes | reverse complement strand
TTTTTTTTTTTTTTTTTTGGTGTTAAATACAAATAAAGTAGATAGTGGCAAGGAAAGACAGATATTGTAATAGATAAAATAACCTGACAGTGGTGGCTGAAAACCTAAAAGAATCCTATCTCCTTTTTTCCCTTGATATACAAAGACAAATAATTTGGAAATTTAACATCTGATAACATGGGAGCTCTAAAATACTTTTTACTCTTCTGTACTATTGCACAAACATTTTAGATATTCACTGGCCGGCTTCTTTTTTTAAGATATATTTCATTTAAAAAAACATACAGATAAACATCCAAACCACAGCAAGAAATTATGAAAATTATGCTAAGCCACTGAGAAAATGTAGATGAAGCGTTCAGTTGAAGAGTTCAACAGAACTCTAGGAATTTCAGGGGGGAGTAAAGAAAAAGATGCTCTAACACCTTTGAATAAAAAAGACAGAATTGTAGCTAACGTGGAAAATGATACATCCTTGAAATCAGTCGGTAAGCAAGTTTTTACTCTTCTTTTAACAGAATGGCAAACTCTCTGACCACTGCCTGTCAAAAAACAATAACCTAGTGACAGCCATCAGCACCTACTCGTTGTGAAATATGCCTGCCTCTACTCTGTTGTAATAAAATTCGGATCGCATCAAAAAGAGCTTATATATTCTTCAGGGTGTTGCTTACCCAGTGTTGTCTGTATATGACATCAGTATATATATTTTTGAGATACCACTATCTCATACTTCAAGGCATACCTATTTTCTCTAATTGCCGCAGGCAAAGGGGAGGTGCACTAAAGAATAAAGAAGGTTATTGTGACAGATGAAACATAATTCACAATGAGTACTCTTTTCATCCAGCCTTAAGTAGCAGAGGATTACTCCAAGCTGAATTTTAGGGGAGTATGTATGATCTGATTTAATAATATGAGGACAGGCCACAAGCTGAAAGGCAATGTAAACCAATTATGCTTCTGCTGATTGTTTGGGGGGTTTTGTTGTTGGGTTCCCCCCCCCCCACACCCCTTTTCTGGAAGTAGAAGAAATCTTAACGTGAAGAGGGTCTGAAGAAACATGGGGAAAAGTAAGAAATGCCGAGAAATAAAAGTTGGGATTTTCTGGAATGGATATTGATAAATGATTATTCTATATTTCTGCTTCATGACACTTAAATGAAATAAGATCATGCCATTTCTTCAGTAAATATGCGCTGTGAAAGTAGGTAAACTAATTTTGATACACTTACTGAACTTGTATTGCTTCAGAGAAATTCATACTTGAGTCTTCTAAAAATGCTGTATGATATCAAGTTTAGATGTAGATAACAGTGACAGTAAAATAACTTTCTGCTAAACATGTGTACATTGCTTTTCTGAGTCACTGTTTTAATATTTAAACAGTAAATAGGTAAGCTTGCATGTGTATTTTATATGTTTGTTTCCTTATAGCGTGCTTTGGAAAAGACTTGCTTAGCATAAATTACTGTATTACATTCTGAAAGGATTTATCTTTTTACTGTTTCAGTTTTCATATAACAACTATTTTTTTATGATCTAAAATTGCATTCAGAATGTCTGGCCATGTGTAGCTAGTTAAACTGCAGAAACTGCTAAGGTATTTGGCAAAAGGAGTAAACAGTATCTCATTTTGTCTACAGAAATGTTAATTTAGATTAATTATTTTTTTAAGCAATAGGTAACTTTTTAAAAATCCATTTTAATGCAAGTCTTAATAAAGTAATCATTGATCTTCTCAAAGAACATTTCTATACGTTTTTTATAATTTAGTATGCAAAATAAAACCATTTTTAGATACAGATTCTAAATGTGTTTTTCAAGTGTTCATCTTGTTTGAAAATCACAGACCAAAAAACCCAAAAAAACATGAGTTAAATGTTTGCTTTCATATATTTTGTACTTTTTAATTACACAGAAACTGCTTAGCAGTAAGAGCTAATAAAACTGCGCTGTTAATTGAAAATAAATTATTACTAGGGTTTAGTTCATACCTTTCAGATTTCAGACTGAAATATAAAATAAAGATTAATTGGAACAGACTTTCTGTTATTCAAGTGCTGTTATACATCAGACCAGCTAAGACGATTCAACAACTTAACACCAAACCTTACATAAACAAATGGCAAGGAAACAGCATTAAAATATGCATGTGAAATTATTATTACTTATATTTTCTAAACCAACAAAGAACACTGAAATTTTGTCTTTCTATAAGCTATGTTACTGAACTATTCTCTTATATAACATGATTTCATGCCATTCTTAAAAGCAAGCACAAAACCAATATAAGTATTTCATAAGCACCATAAGCAATTAGCTAGATTTTGGTGAATAAGCAGTATGCATTAAGCACACCTTGGTACTATACTCTTAAAGAAAGAATGAACAGTCAGAAAATGTATCAAAATACAATAAGAAAACTGCTAGATTGAAAGCATACATTTTAATATTTTAGTTCGCAAAGGGAGCAGCAGCCAAAAGACCGTTCTAACCACCTGACAAATAGCAACAAACAACAGCTCTCGAGTCAAAATATTTATTAGGGTGTCATGTCAATGTACAGGCTAGCATATGTGCTAAGGAGAAATTATTCTATTATCTTCAGCTGAGTGAAGTAGTAACAATGAACATAAAGATTTATAAATACATAGAGAACTCAGAATGTTTCTTTCAAATCATACAACCATTTAATTTTCATTGATCATTTAAAAATATATCAAAAAGTGTAAAATACAAGTTACTTTAATTCCTGTGACAATTTTTATCCAAATGTTATTGTTGCCATGTCACACTGCACTTGCCATCCATCGTAAAGTTTCTTAGTAAGAAATATATACTTAAGCATTTGTTTAAGGAGTCAAGTGGCATTTTTGCTACACTGAATGACATTAGTTTAAGCAATATATCTTCTACTAATAAACTTTCAAACAATGTATATTTGAGGGGTATTCATATTGGTAGAATGTTTTTATTCTCTTTAAAATTAGTTTGAAGTAGAATTTATTATTGACATTATGGCACATAAAACTCAGCAAAATTCAGATGAAGATTGTCTTTGGAAAAGTAGGGAAAAGAGAGCCTCTCAGATCATGCTTGCATGCAACAAAAAAAGTACACGTCTCTTAAGATGAACAAACAATGTTTTAATACTGAATCAAACTATGAGCACTCATATCTTCTACAAATCTAAAAATATTAGTATTACACGTTATTTTAATTCTTTTCTGTAAAACATACATCAGGCTGACTGAATATATACCAAGTTCACTACATTGGTTTTAATAGCCAGTGTTGAGGTTTTTTTAAAAGAGAAGGAGGAAAAAAGAGCTCTTCCCCCTCCCCTGCAAACAGCTTTGATTTTAACAAAATCTCAGCGTGCAGGTATAGTTGTCTCACCCCATACCCTATAAAGCATTAAAAAACTGTGAATGAAATTAAGATTTGTAATATTTTGGGAGCCATGAAGAATACAGCAGCTCAGGAGACAACACTAGGAATGTAAGAAAGCACAGACTTTGATTCTATACGACAAGCTGGATAGGAGTCAAAGCTGCCACATGTGGTGTGAAAAAATGCCACCCTGGTGTGAACAAAGGGTTTAAAATGGAGTCAAGAAGCGTGCAAGCTCAATGTCTAAGCTTTTCCTGTGAATTGTACTGCCACAACCTGCAGGATATCAAGTGGGCTAGGAAGAATAGAGTGCCTTTGGAAGCTACAATGGAGTAGCGGTGGCCGTCGGTGCGTTAGAATTTCTATTGTTTTGGTCTTCTTGTTTGTGCATCATTACAATGCGCTGCTTTACTTAACGAGAAATTAAACTCTACGCACCAAAAATAAAGTCACAAAATTAACCGAGAAACTGATGAATGCAGTAACTGATCTTTCTTGTTGTAGTCCTAGTTTACAGCTCAATGAGAGAATTTACCAGCTAGATTGTTCATTTTACCAGGGCCTGAACCACAATCTCACACATACAAAAAACAGAGTAATAAACGTTGCTCATAAATATCTCTATGGCCTTTTACTGAGATAATAGTTGCAATAATATAAACATTCATTGGGGTTTATTCAAACAGAAAGAATGTTGCACCTTATTTCAATCAACAGCTTTCCTCCTTTTACTACAACATAAAGCTATTAATCTGCATATTCAGTTCAGAAAACACTATCTTTTAGAAATCTATGAAAGTGTGCAGCAGCAACCCAAAAATGTATGGGTCATACACTCACAAAGATGCTACGCTAACAATGTTTAACAGCGAACGTACTGAAAATCATAAATATTCTACCTAGATAAAGGAAAATGCTATGTAGTCAAGGCACAAGGAATAATAAGAAAGAAAACAGTTAAATATATTTTCCCAAAAGATGCAAATAGCAAAAAGTACAAGTTCCTTGAAGAGAAAATGCAATACAGTTATTAGAATTCCTAAACAAAATCAATTAAAATCCAAGGAAGCAGGCCTACAAAACCCAATAAACAGTAAATTTTCTAAGAATTAAAGAAACCTTCCAATTTCCTATATTACATTTACATTTTTTATTAAGGATTAGGTCAAAAGCCACTGATTTTTAGTTTATGAATGCAGGTCAAGACAAGAACATTTTTCTATTTACTCTGTGTAACTCTGTATAGAAATCAATCTGTTACTTTCATTACAACCACACAATCAATTCCATTTAAGGTACAATGCAACAGCCAAGTCCAAGGACAATATGGATCGCTGAAAATCCTTCATACTATCTACAGAATGTATTCAGTATGACTGGGATGATTTTTCTTCTCATTAGTATGCAACAAGCTTTCACAAACAAACTTATGCCGGTTTCGCCTGTTTTTAGTTCAAAGCATACCAAAAAAAAAAAGCATACACTAATTTACTGGTGCGTAAGTATTGCTCTTCAGTAAATAACACAAATCATCTATTAAAGAACAATTTTATGGAGGAAAGTGTCTAAGTCACACTGAGTCACAATTATTTCTACAACTGTAATAAGACAGGACTACATCCTAGATAAACCATATGACATACATACATGCAGACACACATGATGAATGTAGATAATGTATTTAAGCAGTCTGTCTTAAAAGGCTATATTTTATCAACCTAGAAATATTTGTAAATATGCCCCTCATTTTTCTGTTCCTCATAATGCTATTCAGAGGTTCCTAAGGGACACAAAGCCAAGGTATTTAAAAACTGCAAAATATTATCAATGTCTCCCCCTGCACACTCAAAGAATTTGGTATGATCATTTGGACAGATGTAATTTAGGCATTTTTATAAATGTTTTAAACGTTCATAATTACTTTTACAGTCCTAGTTCAACATATTAAAATCAAGGCATAATATCAGATTTTAAAACTGTAAAACTCCAAACTGTACTTTTATTTATGGTACGTTTATACAGGTTTATTTTGCTGGTTTGGTTTTGTTCCCAACCTATTTTCTCAACTTATTTCCTGCTGCATCTTAGTATTTGTAGGGGTTTTTTTAATATTATTTTTTCCTTCTGCCTGCCTGAAACATAAACCTGTCAAATGAATATTGCTGTAAATGAACAGAATAGACTGAAAAACATTCTGTTCAGAGATTTCTGCAGAATAAAGCTGCCTGTGCTTTTCAAGTAAAAACCTTATCTCGAATATTCTTAGCATTTGTTCCTTATTTGTTCTTTTATTGACCACTTTGTTCAACTACATATGTCCCTCCCCAATAACATATCAGAGAAAATGAAAAATGAATCTTGGAAGAGCGCTCCAGAAGGTGCAGTCAGATGTCTGCTAACAGCGCTGAGGCGGTGTTTCGATGTCCCTGGTTTCCCCAGCTTTGATAATTTGAGGTGGCACTGATATGAAGTCTCTGGGTGTTTCTTAGGGTGCCATCTCCTTTTTAATCTGGTGTATGTTTTTAAGTCACTCTTAAATTGTTGTTTCTGCCAAGTGGTCAACCAATTAGCAGCATGCTCTCTTGGGTAACAAGACAGCATGCACACATGCACGTACATATGTGTATATGTACACATGTGAATGTGCGTATTCTGGCTTGTTACTTCAGCTGTCTCAAACTGGGACTCTCATGCATCAGTTAAATTGACCTCTGCCAAACCTCACTGTATGCATTCCAGTCATAAAGGAAATTGCATAACGCCAAATTTCTTACTCACATATAACAGCATGTAAAGAGACAAAGGGTTCACAGCACTGTGAGGAGAGAAACTGTCCTGACAGACTTGCATTTATCCCCACTGCAAACCTTAAATAAGCATACATAAACATCTTTTTCCTCTTGTTCAGCTGTGTTTACTTGCCACTGCTCCCCTCCCCTGGCTTCCACCAGCTCATTTTTCCCCACCTCCTGAACCTGTTTATTTTCTCTCTCCTGCCTGTCTGCCAGTAGTGGCGCTGAAGAATCCCACAAAAGCTGCAGCCCCACGCTTTCCCATCCCAGGGGCACCCTGAGCATGTGAACGGGGCGCAGGAATTAACAGGTTAATTCCATACAGGCAGGAGTAGGCATGACTCAGGCCTTGAGAAGATGAAGCTGGACTATCTGGAAGGATTGCATTAAATGTAAGATGTAATATCTGCAAGTGAGATAGCAGGGATACTGTTGCGAGAGAAAAATTCACTTTCCCAGAATACTCTCTATCTATTCAGACATTAAACAGCTGAAACGTGGGCGCCGCAGAGGTTAAGCTTGCCAGCTGAGAGCAGGACGCTGAGCTACTCAGCAGCCTCGCCTCTCCCTCTAACTACCGCACCAGGCTGGGGAGCTGCAACACCAATTTTACCAGCAATCTGCCCCCAGGGGCTATTTTAAGACTGTACCAGACCCATCTGCAAAGCTGGCCCCAGAGAGCCAGCTCAGATCTGTTTGAAATAGTACAGACCGGCTATGTAATCCAGTTCAGAGCCCACAAATAAGCGATATAAGGGATCCACGTTGGCTCCTCACCCCTGCATGAATTTTGGTGGCAGCAAGGGAGCCAAAAATGTGGGATGCCAGTAGTTAAATGATTTATCGGGAAAGAGTAGAGCCCACTTTTTAGAGGAGAGTTGCCTTTCCTTGGAGGAGGAAAACATAATATTTTTATTTATTATTAGCAGAAGACAATTCCAAATTTTCCTGACTCAACTGTGTAAATTCACAAACCGGGTTTTCCCCTGGCTAAAATGCACACTGGACCAGGGCAGTAATCACCTCCAAAATTAGCTCCTCCCTCACTTACACCAAGGGACATCTCTTATGGCAGCCCCTCCTGCCATCTCCCAAAGCCTGCTGGATCTGCATGGGCCTCACAGGCCAGTCAAGGTGACAAAAAGCAAACGGACAACAGGCAGAATAACACATAGAGAAAACACAGGCCAACAGACCGTCTCCCGTATAGAAACGAACCATCAAACAGCTGCTTTAGAGCAGTTGCCCGTGGTTGAAGCTCTGTCAGTGTGATACCGCCAACCGTCAGGGCCCCTGCCGCCCCCAAGGGTGCTACTTCCTTACCCTTTGCCTGTCCCTGAAGAAGATGCTTGGAAAAATCAGTCAGGAAAAGTACCAGGACAGGAAAACATCACCACCCTCTTTTCTGCTAGAGTCCTTGCTGAGCACTTAACTACCACATGGGGTAGTAAAGGCAATTCAATTTTCTCTATGTGCTAGTGCTGGAGGTCATCACTGGAAGAAGGGCCAAAATGATTCTGATTTCTTGCCACAAAATGTTAAATTCATGCTTCTCGACAGTTCAACAGGAACAGCATTGGTGCAAGTACACACTCCACCCTTTAACCATCCTGCGATGCTCAGGAATGAGAGACCAAGTGTAACATGAGAGTATTCTCTGCTTGGAGAGAACTTTTCACTGCCTGCCTTAATTTGTAAATCTCCTTCTGTGGGTTTATTTTAGTACCTTGATTCTATTTGAACATAGCTTATTATGATTTAATTTCCTCCTTTTTTTTTAAACAGAGGATGGAAAAGAAAAATAAATCTCTCATGCTCTCAGCATACAACAGTTGATATAATAGACTGAAATGGCTCCTTCTAATCACTTGGGGATTTTTAAGTGCATTTTATTGACATGATAAGCCATTATGAGTCCTTCAGACTTGTTATGGTTTATCATATCAAGGCTTATGGTTTTAAGTAATATTCCTAATATGCATTCACAGCATCCACTCCAACAGCTTCTTTAATCTCAATTAAATACCATTAAAGATATGTACGATACCTATGTATAAGTGGCACTAGAACAGTATTTATATGCACTAGTAACCAAATAATGTCAGACTGGCTCAACTGCCTTCCATCTCATTCCATACCCAGGAGTCTTATTATTCAGTACAACTTCATATGCAAAGGTAACATTATTCATTAGAATTATGGGGGACAAAAGTTTCTGGTGGTGGGTTTTTTGCTAGGGTTTCTTTCTTCCTTTTCTTCAAGTTAGTCGTTAAAATGAGATCCCTTCTGCCAAACCCCAGCAGCTGTCTGAGCAGAACTTAAAACCTCTTGATACATCCCAGCAAAATGGAGGTTATCCCTAGTGTCTAGGACAACATTTGTTCTCAAAAAGAAATAAAACTGAATGTCAAAGGTCACCCGGGAGAGCAAAACTCGACTGCGCAGAGCACAACTCTGCAGCTATCCTGAATGGCCACATAATACACCTATGTCTTCCCCAACCTGTGCCGCAGATTTATAGTCTGCCCCTTCATGCTTTTTGTACTTCATACTACTCTGTCTCCCCATTTCATCTTCCTTTTATCTTTACATTCTGGCTTCTCCACAGACATGGGTCCCCTGCCCTTAGAAGAAGAAAGTGGGAAGCAGCAAAAAGAGATCATGTCCAAGGCAGAAGGGAGGCAGTCAAAATGAGTATGGCTGCCAAACTGCCTGGACCTTCTCTTAACAAAAGGCAGGGAGTCCTGCACTGAGAGCAGCAACAGAGAAAGCTGTTAGAAGGTTATAAACCACTTAGAACCTAAGTGTTATGAATTTATGGCAATTGCTCTAACTCCAAAATGAAAAAGGTGCAGCTACTTTAGGAGGCTGAACTGGAGCAGAGGACAAAGCGAGACCCACCAAAATACAGTACAAAAAAGGAGTGGGTAGCCTGGCAAGGCAGTCACCAAATTTGGCATAAGTACAGATTTTAAAACATCCAAAGGTACAGTAGGTTGCCAGTGGCCCATCTTGCCATCTGGTGACCTCCCACAGAGACCAAGGGCGAAAACCTTGGGAGGGGTATAAAAACAGAACAAAACTACAGTGTCCTTCAAATTCAAAAGAAACTGGGAGCTGTCACCTTGCACAGAGGCTGGACAGTATTAATCAGCTAACGCTGTAGCATCTTGCCTCTTCAAGTAGAAGCACTTGGCATTTAAGGAGGAAAAATATATATGCATAAAAGATTAAGAGCACATTTGTCATTTAACTAGTTATACCAACAGCTGAAACAAAGATATTCATGTTGCAAAACTAAAGGATGTAGATCCAAATTGTACTCATAGTTATGGTCAGGAAGATGCGCAATCCTCTAATTACTTTATGCAAAATAGCTGCAAAAACTGAACTAAGTTTTTCACTGTTGTCAGAGGTTGGCCCACTGCTGAGGTTACACTCAGTACAGAACACCGTGCTTCTCCTATAATGGATTTTAAGTTTATGATGCACTCTCAGAATCATTTCAATAAAACCAAAGGCTATCAAATGATTTCATAATCAATTAACACTACAGCTTAATTCCCAGTCTGCTACATCCTTCAGTGCTGCTTTGCCACATAATTGACGTCTAATTTGCCGTACCATACAAACGGGCCTTGTTTATTCTCATTCCATTATCAGTAACTAGCTCATTATTCTAATGCACTCTGAAGTATTTTAAAAATAAATGTGAAAGCAAGTTCCATTCTATTCTACGTCCATTAGTTATCCTTCCAGGTTAGAAACCATGTTCAAATCATTATAGCCCTTTCTCTTTATACATACCAAGTAACTCATTTGTAGCAGAATACTGTCCATATTTTAGGAAAGCTTGTTGAGGTAAGACAACAATGCACATATCAACAGGCAGCAAGACTGATACATATTAATCCTCGAACAAAGTAAATAATTATCATTTTATAAATTTCTACTTTATTTTGATGGCTCAACATTATAGAAACAGTCCAAAAGTCCCTTCTAAGAAATCACCTTTTTTTGCCATTATACCCTTAACATCATTAAGTTTGTTAAAATACTCCAGAACAAAACCAGTAATATAAGCACACATGTGCAACTGAGGCCTCGCAAAAAAGAGCTTGTAGCAGCCATAAAACTACCACAGTAGAAGAAATCCCCTTCTCTGAGCTCCACCACGTTCAACAATTGAAAAGTGTGCCTCCTTGGTAAAGAGACATTTCTGTTTAGCTGCGAATTCATGGATGTCTAAACACCACCACCACAAAGATGTTAAAGTCCACTTTACTTCTGTATTTGATGAAAACTCATGTAATACAAGTCAGTGATCAATGGCTTACATAAGCAGGTAAAAATTGATCAAACAACTACAAACTTCTCCTCTGCTACCTATGGAAACAACTGGAGCCGGAATTATTGAAAATAATTTTCTGCTCACTTAAAGTCAGAAGAGAGATGCTCTTGAGTCCCCTAAACAGAGCAGCTGTAGAGCAGTATCTGATTGCACATTTCTACATTCATTGAGCCAACTCTGAATTCAGACAGAAATCCACAAAGATAAAGTCACTTGCTAGAACCCTGGGCCTTTAAACTACTATCCTGATCTCCTCTATTCATATGCTATTTTCTTAGACTGTTAAAGACAGTATTATACAGTTATTATTCATGTAATACTCTGTCTATCGTTTAGTATTTACTTTCCAGGATTATTTGGTTTCTTTAAGATACATTAATGCTCTTTGATTGTATACAGCCATTTCAAAACTCCATGCAAGGGGGAAAATTTTTTTGAGGGAATGAATTACTAATATTCATGTGATTAAACTCAGTAATAAGGTATTACATTCCTGGACCACAAATATTAAATGATATTAGATCATGATAATCTAGAAAACTCCTACCCACACCTTTTTTCATTCGTATTTTTTGGACTTATACTGGGAGTCAAGATCCGTTTCATACATAAAATTAATCAAGAAAAGAGAAAGAATCAAGAAAAGAAACAACATGGATCAACACTTAAGGATCTCAGATTTCAATTTGCCTTCACTGGACCAGGGGACCAGAGCTCTGGTATCCATGTTGTTTGGAGCACCTGATGATATCAGCATCTGTATTCTCATTCCACTATCAACCTTCCGGGAACAGCCAGGAATTTTATTTCATCGTTATATAGAACTCCAAACTCCCCTTTTTCCAAGGACTAGAATAAACAGTTTTTGAGTCTGATTGCTATAGGTCAACCATTCTGTAAGAGATTTTTCATCCCATCATTTTAAATCTAAATATAACTAGTTCAGGATTTTCCAGTTTGACAATAAAGAAGGTCAACCATCAATTAGGTATGACCATCTAAAGTGTATAAAGGAAATAAAGCAAAGAGGAGGAAAGGCCTAAGGAGACTGAATCTTAGTACCTGTAATGATGGAAATGAATTCACCCAAGCTCTCCTTTATCTGGAGATGCTCCACAGAACCTTTGTCATCCTCGTAGCTTTACCAATGTGAATTTTACTGTCAAAGAGACTTCAAGTATTTCATTAATTTGAGGCAATTAATATATTTTCATATACATAAAGAGGCAAACTTATGACTGCTTTTCTAATATTGAGTTTTGCATATTAATTTTTTGCCTCTGCATAAAATAGAAACAGATTTAGATTACATACAAATGTGAAATAGTATTATGATCATGACCACAAATATTGACTATGATCCTATAAACACATTTTTGTATCCACAGGTACACCCATCTATCCATCCGTCCATCTGTCCACCAATCCAAGATATTTGAAAGAAACCTAACGTACACAGTCTGAGCAACACGTAAGTTAAGGGAGCACAAAGAACTACTATTTTCAATTCATGCTTTCCTTCCTTTGAAAAGGCACAGTCCTTAGTACTTTAGTATGCTGTCCAGGTTTCCTTATATATACTCAGAGACAGAAAAAATTCATCCAGTCCAGGACCAAAATGGGAGGTTTTCAGTAATGTATTTGGCTACCTAGCTTAGCAGTTTGACAGAATCTTATTTTTAAAAGCAACTTAAGTCTCTACTCTCAGCAATTTCAAGGAAAGTGTTCCAAATATGAGAGGAATATTAAAAACACAATGTTTTTTTCTTTTTACTTCTTGGAAGATGATCTTTGATTCCTTGGATGTTGCTTGTAGCATAGCCAAACAGGAAAGCAGGAAAAGTAAAAGGCCATTGATTTTTTTTTTTTCCTACCACTATGAAACTAGCAAGAATAACTTATTTCATTGTGGGAAGATGACACTATTCATGGAGACAAAATCTTCAAAACATAGCCTGAATTTTAGGAGAGCAAACCAATTAAGAAGAGCATGCCAAAACACATTACCAATGACAGAAGCATCATGCCAGTTTACAGCCAGGCCACCTAGCAGGCAGTGACAGAACCCAGGCCAGAGTAGCAGAAAATTAAATTAAACAGAAAAAAAATCCCTCTCTAATCTCCTCCTCACAGAAGCCTCTGACTAAACATCTCATTCTTGACAACAGCTAGGAAACAGCTGTAGTTTCCGTCCAGCACTTATCCCCAACTCCTGCCCACAAGACAATACTCTTTCATTTCAGCAGGACTTGGTGAGGTTCCGGTCGCCCTTCTGTTGGCTGTATATTCTTTATACTCTGAAATGGTAACTACACAGGAGAATGCAGTCTGGCTGCACCGTTGCAGCTYTTTGTGTCTTATGGTGGGGAAGTCATGAAGTTATTTAGGTTGGGAAAATGAAATGCAATCCTCCAGCCATTAAGGTTGCCCACACTTCTATTCTAAAGCATCTGCATTTCTGTGAATCAGGCAATCATAAAATGCATGGACAAAACTTCCTGATAATTTTGGACACCTCTCCAGAACTACGTAATACTATTCTTCTACTCACAAAGTTACCCTGTCCTCCTAAGGGACTGACGTTACACAACATAAGAGGGTTCATGCAAGAACATCATGTAACGTTCTGTAAAGACTGCTATGAATTCAGAAAAAGTCAATTAGAAGTTCTCTTCTCTGGAAGAAAATTAAAGGAATATTTGGTCTTCCTCCAGCAGGACAAATAAGCCTTCATCTCTTTGTCTCCTCCAAGAACAAACAAGATGTTTGCTGGTCAGGAAAAGGTTTTAATTTTTACTGTGCCTTTTTTTTTTTTTTTTAAATTTTTTTATTTGTTGTCCCTCTACTAGTGATTTCAATATATACGATCACTAGTCAGCTGCCCACTAACCCCACTTAAAAATAATGTTTAAAGGACTGCCTTACAAAACTGAAATTCAGAAGTTCTTTCTTTCTGGGAAGCATACAGGAAACTGATCATTAGAAGCCATACTAAGCTGCACAAACTGTAAAGAGCTTCAAGAGCTTCCATATTACATAAGAAGAAACATATGTAGTGATGCATACTCTGGGCAAGTAGCCTTGAAAGTTTTTCCTTTCAATCAAGAAAATGGACCTCAACAGGAAATTTCTTATCCATTTTAGTAGAAACTAGACTTTATTTATCTGTAAGATAAAAATCTTTATTTATCTTATTTTCAAATTCACTCTCTGCATCTGACATTTCCTGGGAAGATGCGATTCAGTTTTTTGGAATCCCTAGTGCTAGAAGACAGCTGCCAGCAAAAGGGAGAACCTAAAAAAGTGTATCCTCCTTTTTAAAAGAAAGAGATTTTTACTGTAGTTTTCAAAGTGGACAGCACCTTTAATCAAAGTAATGCCACACTGCCATGTTTGTGGACAAATGTTACATTCTGCACACCACAAGTAAGAAGGAGCCTTGCASCGAGACAAAATGCTGCTATTTTCCAGCTTAGGTGCATCAGCAGCGTGCTCCTTGTTTAGGGGACTCCAGCAAGTGAGGTAGGGCAGGCAGCAAAAGGAGCTGCTATCCTGCAAAACTGGGAGTTACCTGCCTTCACGCAAGCCTGTTTGCTTATCACAGCAGCACCTGCAGGAGGGGGGAACTACCATTTTGCAGGACAAAGGCACCACTACCTAGACTCCCACCTCCCTTTATTTACCAACACTTGGAGTACAGTGTAGAAACACACATTGATCACTGAGAATTAGAGATGCTATATTAAAATACAAATAAAAAGGTAATTTTCCTTTTAAAATATAAAGATACAGAACTGGTAAATTGATCACTGCTATATTTCCCAAAATCACTATCAATGTCCACATTGCTAATATGACTTGCCCCACTACTCCTCTCTATTTCCAATTACCTACCATTATGAGAACCAATTTTTAAAATTGCACATACAAAATCAGGTGTGAAGAGTTCTGTTGAACTGGTCCAACCCAGAAATAGACGATGAAATGAAGAGGAGGTCTTTGTTTGTCTTGCTATAAGTTAACACGACTGTATTCCTGACTTTACTTCAAAAATCTTGGTAATCACCATTACCACATCTAATCATTATTATGACTAAATTCATAATGCATTCCACTTTTATTTATTGATGCTTTCCTAGATGAAACTCAGTTTACTCTTCTCTAGCATATACTTCTTTTTGTATCTACCATCTGACATTTGCTGACAACCAGAATTAGTACATGAGTTAAATAGTGAACTTCAGGTGGAATGAAAGTATAAACACCATTGATTCCTCTTCAGTTGGAACATTGTCTATGAAAGACTGTCCAATTTCTGATTAATGGGGAAGAACACTTAATACTGAAAAATCAAAAGACAAAAACAAGGCTACGCTACTAGCTTTATTTTATTGGATAAAGTGCAATGAACAAAAATAGTATTTACTCTTCCATCTTCACACAGAGATTGAATGAATGTTCGCCATACTCTGGAACCAAATGTCTCTAAAATTCAAGCAGATCCTGACCACTTCTCTCTTTTTTTCACTAAAAGAGCTCTAATTACCAAATAACGTGAAAATACTTCAGACGTTCTTTGCACGCTGAAGTAATAAAGGTGAATTCCACATGGGAAAAATGTGATTGTCTATGAATCCACCTACAGTTAAATATCAAGAAGAAGTAAAACCCAGGAATTTGAGAAGCCCAAAAATAATGCCAAAAGAAAAAGTAATTTTTCTTAAGCAACACTATTATTTTCTACCCTAATTTTTCTAGACAATTCCCAGGTAACTGGTAAATTCTTGCTACAGCTACTAACAGTCAAAAACATAACTAGCTCAGATATTGAGAGACTTACTTTTTTCTATTTTAAGGCAAGCTGTTTAAAGGTCTGCCTTGTTGTTTGTCTTACATATTTAATCCTAATTCTCCATAAGCACTTGAAAGAGGAAAAAATTGTTGCTCATAAATTAAACACTGAACCCTAAGTCTTCAGAACAGAACAGAATATGACCAGATTTGATATACTTTAGGGTTCTTTTCTCCTAGATTTGTATACATAATGTCAGCTATAATTTTTCAGGTTCCTTTTAACTCTGTTGCACTGCTAACAGAACTGCAGCTGCTCTTTATTTATTTTTATCTTTTTTTTTTCCCTGTTCATAATACACAGGCTGTCTGGCTCATTTTCAAGCTATTGAAATATTTCAATTCTAAAAATGTACAATAGGCCATAACCACTTATGTGCTTATGCTTAGGAAACCCTTCTTCCCTCCTTCCCTCCTCTCCCCAACCTTCTGTGAATTTCTAAAATCTAGAAAGAAAACTGGAAATTCAAGTGGACATCTTAAGACAGCAAGTTTGTGTTGTGCTGTTATAGCTGTTCCCTTCTGAGATTAAAATACTGTATAAAACAACTTGTTCTTGTGGTACTACTTCTGGCACTGTGAAAAGCAAACATCTACAAAAAGTGTGAAAATTAACACAAAACCATCTAACTAAACTTTTACAAACTTAATGTCTCTTCAGTTTCAGCTCAAGAGTTAGCTGTAGGTGAGCTGGATTTATCCAAAAGTACACCTCAATCAACTTTCATCAGGTCAGGGAAAACAGAAGTTTGTGGTGGAGAAATGATATTAAAAGCTGCCTTGTAAAGCTTATTAAATAGTGCTGAATTTGGAGATTGGTTGGCTTTCTTTTTCCTAACATTATTTTATGTGTGGCTATTGGAACCTGCTATACTTAAATGTACCACTGAAAAAAAATCCAGAACAAATCATGGTCAACTTTTACATCAGTTATAAATTTTTCACATGGCCACAGCAAGGCCCCTTAATCTCCTCCCTCAAAGTCACTTTATTTTAAAAAATATTTTCTTCTTTTTTATACCACAAATGTTTTCCTTCCTGCAGTGAAATGAACACTATTAAAAATGCAAAATGATTCTATATGTTACATTACGTGAGCCTTCAAAGCCAGGAAGAAGCAATGCAAGCCTTCTGTTTGGAGTGCAGAAAAAAATCAGAAATCTATGCCTATTCAGGATGTTAAACAGGAAATCACTTTAACTGCTTTACGTTAAGAAGCTATACCAACAGCACTGGCACCCAAACCACTTGCTGCGTGACTGCCCATAAAATCTGTGGAACACTGTTTGCCTTATATGTATACTAACATTTTTAATTTCGTACCTGAGTGGCAAATGCAGAAGGGATGATTTATGAAATGGTCCGGCCCTGAAAGTCTCCTCAACAAAGAGGGGATGTTGCACAAACAATGCTGTCTTTTCTACAATGTGTTATACCATGGCATAACTTTAGCAATAAAAACCATGTCACTTTTGGGGGATCGGAACACAAGAAGAGTCCACCCCACTGTCTTTTATTAAAAGTTATTTCCAAAGATACTGGCAACGGAGCAAGTATTCAAGCTGTATATACTCAGTACCCCTGAGACTCCAAGAACTGCATATAAGGGAGTGGGAATTAAATAGCTATGATTCACCTAAGCAGCCTCCCCATTCTAGACCAGTCCACAAAGAGCAGCTCCAGCAATAATTCAGAGTCCTGAATGTACCTAGCTTTGCTACTAGGTAAAAAAACAGAAATGACTGGAACTGCCCAAGGCCCTTCTTGCATCCTCATGCCTGGGAGGCCATACCTTGCTCATATGATTCCTTTCCTAGAGTCCTCAGAAGACAAGTTACAGATCCCTTCTAGAACTGCTGCACAAAGGGAAGATACTTTATACTTACGTCAGTATAAACGTTGCTGATCGATTTAGCAGAAGCATCTAATTAATAGCACAAGTAAGATCAAACTATTATGAGAAACCTCAGTTCATCTCCATCCCAACCTCTCATCTGAAATTCTGTAATTCTGAAAACTCAAATCCCAGCTGACGTTTGATCTTCAGGCTCATGAATCCAGCACTCAGGCCCATAACTCTGTTGTAGGCTCTACAGAGCACAAAGCAACTACTGCTAACCTGAGACACGCAGCAATCGCAAATGAGCACTCAGAATACTTATCTGAATGAGTAACAGGGCTAGAAATGYGCTCTTTAGTTTCTAAAATCTTAGCCTCATCACATTTAAAATGTGACTTAAAACTTAATTACCTTAAAACTTAAAAATCTTAAAACTTATTTAGTGCTCAGAGTAATTAATGTCTCCCAAAGCTGTAACTGTGGATTCAATAATGGCAGTTGCAAGGAAAATACAGTCCTAAACATCAAAGCCCCAAGGCTCTTAGTTAACATGTGGCTCCTAGGGCTCCTGTGCTCCCCAATGCAGGAAAAGGGACTTTGGGAGCGACAGCCAAGCCGCAAAGGTGGAACATCATCACCAGTCACAAAGTCAAGAGCCTGGAAAGCCGGGAGTACCAACCCTACGTACTGCATTTGGCACAGCTGCAGACCTTGGAAACCCAGGTTTCCCAGAAGCTCCTCAAGCCAGCTGGTGGGAATCTATTTGTTTTGCTTTTTTTGTTTGGTTGGTTGTTTTTTTGTTTATGATAGTTGTAATAGCCAATATACATCTGTGAAGTACTTTGGTTCTGGCGAATTGACTTCTTCCCAGGTAACCTCATTTCAGGAGAGAATCCCAAACCTGCCCTGGACATTGCCCTTTGAGTTGCAAACCCTTCCCCTGTAAGTTCCCTGGGAACAGAGGAGATCTGGACATACAGCCCTGCTGCCTCTAAATCCAGAAGTTGGGAAGGAAAACCAGGAGGTGAGAGTTGCCAAGGCTTTTCTCCCAGGGGACTTCTATCTGACTAAGGAGCCTGCCTCAGGTCTGATGACAAAAAATGCTTCTGGAAATCACCAATGCATTCTAGGACTGTCTTGTTCACATTTTAGGCAGAAAACTGTGAGTCAGATTGAAAGCAATTTATTAGTTCTGAAATTACCAGTCTGAAGACTGGGTGAGAGGCTCAGTTGTTGTGAATTGATGTAGGTCTACTTAAGCCTATGGAGCTAATCTCTGCATTTTTGTATTACATTGACAGAACTGTTAAATGATTTTTTTTGCAATATTTAAAGTAAACAACAGACTGAAATGAACAACTCTTATCTTCAGATGTTTATCTGGAATTACTGCCCTACAGCATGCAGGCAAGTCTCTTAGGCAAGTAAGTCCTTTCATTTCTTGGGCCCTTTCTATCTGTGTACTAAATTCAGAAGAATCAAGTGTTTATTCATAAATCACAGACAAGATCTGGACAAAAAAAACCCCATTACTACAGTGAACAATGGGCCGGACATTTACGGATACTTATTAGCAAGACAACACAGAACGCTAGCTCTGCTAATATTGCTTTTCAACGGAGCTTTAGAATAATGATTTTTTTAAAAGATAAGTTTGATCTGTAATTCAAATCACACTGTATCTTTGATTTGCTACCCCCTCCTCCTCCTCTCGCCCTCCCTTCCCTCCTTCCTCCCCCAAAAAGCTTTATATAGAGTGGCTGGAAAGCAAAGTAGGAATCTATGCAGACACTATCCATCACATTTCTGTCTTAATTGAATGACACCAGAATGAGATCGATAAAATGTAACAAGAGACAGCTTTGCATTTCCACACTCACTTATTCTCCCCCTCTATTACTGCCAGCCATCACCGTGACCAGAAAGCCTAAGTATTGAGTTTGAACATTGCTGCCAAGCAAGCTGTTAGTATATGAATAAACTTGTCAGGAAAACAATAAAACTTATAATACTGGGAAAGGCCAAAATGTCAAAAGGCTGCTGCAAGCAGCATTAAATGCTGCTTTTAAAGCTGTACTATAGAAACATATGAAGAGTTTCTAAATAACATGATCAGTGGCAATTCTTCAGATATTATTCCCCTCATTCCCTCAAGACACGTCTGTGTGCGTGTGTGTGTGACCGTCTGACATGCAGTTGTCGTGACCTCTTGGCGCAAATCTGCAATTTCAACAATAAACCCAGACCAGTTGTGATTTCCCTATGTTCAAGGATTCTGAGATCTCCAATGCATTATTGATAACCTTATTGCTGTGCTAAAAGCAGAGGCTGACACACTCATAATCCCAGAATTTTCCTGAAAAGCTCCAGCTTCACATACCAATCGATCACGAGAAATAAAATGAAAAAAAGCCCATTTCAAAACAAGGCTACATTTTGTGTATTGCATCCATTTCGGTATGCATGCTAAGTAAAAATTTAAGTTTTTTTCAAACTCTCCTTTTTTTCTAACCTTCAATTATGATGATCTTGTACTCCTGACTGTGTAAGGGTAATGCTAGATTATTGGGAGCATTAGTATGTCAGCTTTGGAGTCACATTTATGTTTAAAGTCTACATTGCTGCTGTAGCTAGACTCCCCAACCAGAACTAGGGCACATTCTACTAGGTATTCTGCTAACCACAAAGCAAATGAAAGTGCCCAATGCAAACAGCTAACAGTATTAAAAAAAACCAAACAAAAAAAATCAACAAAACAAAAAAAACCCCACCAAGCTGCATCAAGTGAATATGGTAAACAAAATGAATTATAAAGAYGGGAAGAGGAAAGAGTTAACAATAGTAAAACTGCACAGGATACAGCTTTAGTTATGCATAATTAGAAGGCTCCTGGAATCTGAAAACACAAGTATTACCAATTTTCTAGTCTCAGTTTAGTACATAAAGAAATGCTTAGACATTGCATCACAGGAAATGTTCTCTTCATGTTTCAAGACAGACTGTCATATTTCAGCTTGAAACTCAATTAGATATTAAAACAATTGCTGTACAAGTACAAGCACTTCTGCCAGGCATTATTAAAATCCAACTGATGAGACACTTGGCCTCTTAGCTTCAATAGATAATTCTTCATGCCTGGTTGACTACGTTGCATTGTTTCTTCATTATTATGTTCATACCTAGTCTTAGAGCAGCTTTTTTTTCTTATCTTTTTTCCCTGTACCAACAATCAAATACAACTTGGCTGGAGGTACGAGGCTGAGACACTCATGACTTCTTAAATTAGTAAGATTCCTCAATGAATCACTATTTAGCAAATTTAAGCATGTGACAACTTTCGTTTCTGTTGATACTGCTTTTTTTAGAAAGTATATTTACACAGCAGACCCAAAAGGAACTAGTTTTCAATATTATACCAAAGTTACAGCAAGTACGCAAAATTACGTTACTCTAATGAACACCAAATAGGCAGTATTTTTGAAAGTATACTGAAAATTTTTTTTATATTCTCCTCATCTTTCAAAACAGTATCTTATCCTGAGTTTCAATAGAAAAATTAAAACAAAAGGGTTTTTCTGGTCTGATGACTGTCTCCTCGTGTAAGACTCATCCAGGCCAATCAGAACTTATTAAGATAAATACATTTTCCTTATGGAATTACTGCTGAAAAGCAGAAAATAACTAGGGTATCATTAAAACCTTCCAATCACAGAAATCAGAGATGAAATACCTTACACCTACTGCAGATAATGCCTTATTAGAATATGGCCAATATTAAATACTAGACATCACCATCATATAATTTGGCAGAAAAGCTGGCAACATTCATTGAAGGGAGGTAAGCTGGGAAAGTCTTAATGCCGCAGTTTCAGGGAAGTCATAATACCACAACTTCAGGGTGCCTACACAGTCAATGAGAAAAAGAGACTACTCTAAAAGGGAGAGTCGAAAGAAGGATGCTCAGACCATCTTTGGGAAAAGCTTCTCTATCAACAACAGAGGAAGCATACAGAGACTAACCGCCCAGTTTAGGTACCCAATTTGGGTAACTGAAGTGGGATGGTGTGAATGCCCCTCTGCAAGTGCTTGCGTTGCTACAAAGGGTAAACAGAGCTGACAGCACAGATTTTATTCTGGTGCCCACTCTATGAAGCTAGGGAAAATATAACATTTTCCATGTACGAAAGGGACAGTGCAAGCTGGGGGCTGAGTGCAATAGGCTTCTTCCCCTCCTCTTCCCTTGCTTGCACCAGTGGATGAGAACTATAGACAAAAGCTGAAGAAATACACCAAGTAGACACTATATGCCAGTTATGACAAGTGCAATATGCACCGCTTGAAGATAGCTCCCCAGGATGTTAAAAGAAATAAAAGGCAATTCTAAGCGCAAGTATTTACTTCACTTTTACTTTAAATTACATTTAGAAGATTTGTGATTTCCAACAACATTTGCAAATTTCATCAGGTTTCCATGTGAAGACAGAGCCTTCTCCTCAACCAACTCCATCCAGATGGTAAATTTCTCACTGGTTTACAAAAAAATTTTTATCAACTGAGTCTGTTATTTCACCACAACACATAAACAAACATAAGACACTTAATTTAATCCCTCATTAACGTCAATTTACAGAGGTCTAGTTTTTGCTTCCTAATAACCTACAAGAATGAGTTCCCAACTGTGTCATTCCAAGGTCTCCTTTGTCAGGGAAAGCTGATCTTACAGACCATCCCCATCTTTAAACAACTATCCCTTCCTCTTGGTTGGTTTTCATTGTGTTTAATTCTGCAAAGCATCATAAATGGCTGCTTGAACGGCTGCCTGAGAAAGGCTACGTTACTTCAGGCACTGAGAAGTGAATGCTGTGAACTCAGATTCTCTGGCAAGATTAAAATCACATTTTTACAACACAGACTGCCACTTATTTGCCTAATTCTAGTGATTCTAATTATTCTCCTTTCCTTTCATTTACTTGTGAGGGGAGTTTACCTGAGGTTAACTTATGTATCTATCTACGATGAAATTAAAAATACCTAAGTTTAGGACCTAAATTCTCTGTGAAGGCACTGCAAGGAAATATGTACCTCCCTCCAGAAGTCCAATTCAGAGCACATAAACTAGATAGATGTTTGAAGCCCAGCAATAACATCATCCTCACATTCAAGGAAAACTAAAGCATAGACACGCACATGCAGATGAGAAAACCACCAGAGATAGGCACCAAGTTCTTCCTCTGACACGTTTAAACACCAGGAGATGTTACAAGTAGCGAAAGCAGGGCCGCCTGGACAGTGGGTGTCCCCTGATGTCCAGGTGAGAGGAATCTCCCCAGGTCCACAAACTCGCTCACAGCGGAAACCTCCCACGTTTAAAGTGGCAACAAACTCTCAGCCCTACTGGGAAATTATTCATCTCTAGTCTCTTTGCAAATGCAGAAATCAAAGTAAGTGATCTGTGCTACTGTGTGAAAAAGGCTTCAGACTTTTCACACACACACACTGGTGAAGTGAATTTCGAGTGTAGCTATGGGCTACCATATTTCAGTTACATTACTGTAGGTGAGAGCCATGAAGTTCACTTCAACAGGCCTCCAGGAGACAACAATTTGGCAGAAGGCCACCACTCCAATCCCTTCCCCTGCAAGGCCATCACAGGATTGGGGCATGGAGACTGCGTTGCAGGGAGCAGCCGGCACAGCTGACGAGGCGCAGGACCAGCTCCCACCTATCCCACATTGAACCACACAAATCCAAGTCACAATAGTGGTTTAATGCTCCTCTTCCACAGCCACCCCCCCAACGCCTGTGACGGTCCAGAGCTTTGCCATGCCTGAAACCAGGCAAGGCACACAGGCGATAAGCTAAGAGCCTTTGCACTGTGCAATCTGAGAAGGTGCGGCTGTACCTCTACAGATTAAGAGGAGCATGCGGCACAGCCTTCAGTGATATGTGAACAAGTATAGATGTCTTACTGAAGTCTGAACACCTCTCCTCATATACACTCACAGTTATAGTTACAGTCAGAGCAAAGATCTTAAAACTACACGAAGGTGCAAGAAGGACAAAGAAATAGGATATGCGCAACTGTACCAGCTAAGGGTTGCAGGTGGAAACACAGGCAAGCACTAACCTTCTGTCTTTTAGCTGGGGCAGTTTTCACCTACAAATACTTCACTAAAACCAGCTCAAGCTGTTTTGCAAAATATCATTCTTTGCTGGTACACTAAAGAGCTACAGCTTCTCTTAGCTGCCTTCGAAATACAGACATTTACACATATTTCATTCCAAACACATGAAGGTATGGGGCCCTCAGTGGAAATCGGGGATGGGACAGAGTTCAGAATTACTGGTGCATTGTGACTCTGCTAAAGTCGAAGTTTTCATAACTGAAGCATGCTTAAAAAAATAAAATAAAATTCTTTCAACAAATATAAAATAATTCAACTTGCCAAGAATCTTACGTCACTATTTTTCTTTAATCCAAGAAACAGCACTTACATAACACTAAACATCTCTAACGCCAATTGTCAATTTTCTCTCTCCTTTTTCTCAAAAACTGCTTTTAGGGGGGAACAAATAAAAAAAAAAATCTTGTCAAAAAGAGGTATGAATTTGCTTATAAAATTTAGTAATTCTAAAGCTTTATTTAAATAACATACCACCTTATAATGATTGAAATGTTTATAAATTTATACACCTTACTTTAAAATTAATTTTTAAACCTAACTCATGATAAAACATGAAAACAGCACTTCAGGGAATAAGAAATCATAATTTTGTAAACTTTCTGAGTATAAGTAAGATTAAAGATAAATAGGACTTGGGCAACAATCACAGGGACAATATTTCATCATTGGTGCAAACCTCTACCAGTGAAAAGAAAGATAGTTCTCTGAGTTTTGTACTACAGGATTAGACAACAGAGAAAATAAGTATAATTTGTGAAACTATAAAAGCTTATAAAATATTTCCTTCTATATTTTGAAGTCTTTTTTGGCTTTCAATAATTTTTTTTACTAATTTATTCTTACAAGGCCATCAAAACTCCCTTTTAATAGTCATTGAATATTTAGCTCCTTCCTTCTCTATTCTACTTTGGTTTATGATGTTCAATATATCAAATTTTGTGACATACATTCATTACCCTTTTTAAAAAAAATTCTTAGGAAACAAACAAATAGCACACACACACACACACACAAGCTGGTTTTTCCATAGTGCTTGTGGAAAAGTGGCTTTTACTTACTGCATTTATTCTAGACTTTAAAATATTTACATAGCATTAAAATAATATAATTTGGAAAACACGGATAAACACTGCTTTATACTAAATAGATAGAAAATATGATGACAAATTCTGTGGTGTTATTCTAGTCCACTGAAATAGAACCGTTTAGTCAAACACACTGTAAAATAGTAGGAGAGAAGGTAGGGGGTTTTTAACTGGTGAAACAAAACAAAGGCTAGATTTCGTAAAGTAACTGCTGGGTAAGTTGCTAAGSAGTACTTTGATAAGAAAAACTAGTGTTTTACCACATGAATCAATTAACACATTATTACTAATACATTACTAATGTATTCCTTCATATCAAAATGACTTCAAGCTCTTGAACAAACAACATTTACATTATTTCAGGAAAAATTATGCCAGAAATCTGTTTGTTATCACATTTTTATAAATTATGCCAGAAATCTGTTTGTTATCACATTTCTATAAAGCAATTATTGCGTACGCTGAAGAAAGAAGTTTACTCTGACACATTACCACTAAGAATATTTATGGAGAAGGAGAAATGCAGAAGAGGCTTGAACTTAATAATGTAGGGCCATTAATTAGCATCAAATGAAAGAAAAGCAATAAAGCAATTTTGTCACCAATTACTGACAATTTGCCTAAGTACAACCATTAATTTTGGATAATATAACCCCCATAAAATTAAGGGAACAAAACTATTTGAATCAATATCCTTTGCTAGTCTCTTTCCACTAATTTAACTACTTTAAGGAGTATCAAAAGTTTTGAAACCTTTAAACGCCTTAAGAAAAATGGAAAAACAGATGGTTATGATTTCCTACCTAAAAGTTGCTGGCTTTTGGTTTGGGGCTTTTTTCCCTCCTTTTTTTTTAGCTGAAAATAAGGAAAACTAGGGCAATTAAAATTGTGACTCTTTGGAATTACCACAGTCAAAACATTTGTTTACTTACATTTTCCCTACCGTTTTAGAGAGCTTTCATAAAAGGAAGCCTGATTAGTCAGGAATATCAATGTTTAATAGTTTGATTAAAGAATCTCCAGCATTTACCGACACTGCCAATATTAACATCAGGCAGTGACAGGGAATATGAATTATATTTTTGCACTTGGATATGTTCCTAGCCTTTCCCACCTCCAGTCTCAAGAAAACGACAAAAACCACCAGCAAACTCCCGTCATTCACCCCCCAGCTCTCATCCCCGGCAGAATTTCCCTGACAGGCAGCATCACCCACTGACTGCCATTGGCGGAATGCAATGGCCGTGCAGATGTGGCCACAGCAGCCTTGCCTCACGCGTCCTCCCTCTGCCCCAGTGCTGTGCACCGCTGGCTTCATAGCACAAGGTCAACCAAGTATACACAATATTTAATCAGTACAGCTACTCAGGAGCAACCTTCCTCAGTGCTGGCACGCACAAGTGTCCGGCATCGGTGACAGTCTGCACTAATGTTTTAAACATTAAAAACAGGCGACATGTCCTAAAGCCAAAGTTTTGCAAAACTCTCCTAAGGCTGGTGATGACTTTTATAAACAAATGTACTTTCTGGAGTGCCTTCTTCCTCGGCACTCATCTGTGTTCGCTCATCAGGAAACCGGAGCAACCTTTTGATAAATATCGATACGTATTTGGGAAAGAAAATAGATGCAGAACACCTCCGTGTCCCCCAAAAAGACTCATTGAGGAAACTTACAGCGTTTAATTGGCATCCATATCAATTCATAAACCTCGGGTGCTAGAGTACAAATAAACACTCTAAAGGGTTTTAGCCGCAAGGAGATAAGATCTGTCCCTGGGGAGACGGCTAGAAACTGCTCCACTGCCTTTGTGCAGACTACTGGAATGTGCTTGCTTTTCATTTCAGTCTTTGTGTCTGGCACTCAGGCCTCACAGGCAGTGTCTTAAGCCATGCAGGGTCAGGGCAAACAGAGAACTGCATTCATGGACAGATCAAGTTTATGTGAGAATCTGCTCCTCCTGTGCCCTCAATTTCCATTTGAATTGTTAATAAAATCTCAGCCTGAAAGCACATGATCCCATCAGTGGGGAAGTCATGCAGAGAATCCTCTAGCTCAGAAAAACAAAATTTCTTTATCTTTTTCATCCTCCTCCTACATTCGTGGGAATTATGCCATGTAACCCCCTCCCCCTCCAAAAGTAACCCCCTCCCCCAGCACAACACCTGATTGTCAGCCCATAGCTTGCACTAAAAAGCAGGGGAGGAAAGAAGGGGAGAGAAAGAAGGGAAAAAGATGCACAAGCAATGCTCAGCTACAGCAAAATCACAACCACAATAATTGCACCTTCGTAGCAGTTTACAGACTCCCAGACACCTTCAGGCAAAAGGAAACACAGATATTTCATTTTTTAAGTTAATTTCCAACAGCTGATAACACTAGCTGCAAGACTTTCCCACAGCTTTATGACACTGCATGAACTACAGGGCCACAGAGATAATAAAAGGTCACACATAAAGGAAAGAACAGAGCCATACCCCAATTAACTTGGTCTCCCCACGCAAAAATTGTACAGGAACAAGAGCCGATATTTGCTGCAGGCATCAGACATGCATCTCCTAACCTTGCCACGGTCTAACTGGGCCTCTTGTTTCTTCTGCCTTTGCTCCTCGCAAACTGTTTTAATATTGAACGCCTTTCAGAGGGATGGGCTGATGAACGAAAACATGAATTTCCTGCTTGCCCTTTAAGGTGGGTTAAAGGGGGTGCTAGTAATCAATTACAGAACAAAAAGCAAAAGAGAGACTAAAGATTTTACAAACTAGATGTCTTACAGTTTACACCCTGTTTTCTAACCAAAGTACCCCCCTTTACTCTTTCCTCAAAAACACTTTTTTTTTTTTTTGTAGGTACAAAGTATAATTCAAGTAAAACCTGTGTGAAATGCAATGACTCTGAGAGATTGCTGCAGTTTTCACTTGTTCTTTAGAGTAGCACATCAGCCCCAGACGAACAATAACTGCACTAAATATACAATGGAATTTAAAATCTTGTGGTTCAGAGTTTTGCATGCTCCCAGCCCTGGCCTCTGCTCCCTCCTCCTCCTCAATTGGGAAGATGTTTCTGTTTGCAGTAGTCGCTGGAATGAGAAAAGCTTTATGGAAGCTGTGTCTCTGGGACCAATCCTGCCCAGCACTTCACTCGCCAAGGCTTCCGCTTCTGCCCAGTGACCTCAAAGGACTTGCTCCTTGCAGTAAGTACAAACTCCTGGAAAAGCAGGTTAGACCTTTGCCTGCTTCTGAACAGGGCTTGRATGAATCATTACTGAATATCATTAGTAGAAGAATATCATTATTGTGACAGTATCACATACTCAAAAGCTAATTAAAAAATAACACAGGTATTTGAAGGTTCTGGAGGCCTGGGGGTCTGCTGGTTTGGACTGAGGGGGATCACACCACCGGGTACAGAATCCATCGTATATTATACTCATATCAATAAAGGATAAAGGATATATCGCAGCAGGTGTTGCGGATGGACCTTGCTAGTACATGATGAAACTGTTTCTGTTCTAGTCTTGATTTTACACATTTTTAGCTAGAGCTGGTGGAATTGCTCCTTGGAAAACATAACCAATGGATTGAGCCCTTAAATCTGTTCACCAGGTGTCTGCAAATAGGTCATGGGTGTTATTAATTACTTCGTTAGTCACAAGTCCTTGAGCAGTGTATGCAAACATATTTGACCCTATGACACAATTTTTAACTGACCGATACGAACAATCACTATTCGTTATGCGCGATGCATGACTGGTCACTTAATTCACAAAATTGTGCTCTGTTCCTGATTGGGTAGCCCAAGCCATGTAGACAAGAAGGCCTTTTCTGTTTGCTCATTCTCCACAAATGCTTGCAACCGCCTAAGGAATCTATTTTCACATCAGTTAAAATGCTTTGTTCAAATGGGACTTTCAGTGCAACTGTTCTTGCAAATACTTGTTGCAGGTTGTTTTTTTCCCATAGAATCTGTGACTGGTGAACGTGGCTTTGACTTCATGCTGTGAATACCTGGAGAGCTGCAGAGGGAGCAAAGGATGGATGAGTGGATAGCTTCATTACACCGATGATGTGTGCACACTCACAGAACACACCAATTGCCATGTGGAATTTACAATTTCAACATATCATCTAACCCTGTGACGGGATGCTTACAGGCTTTCTTGCCCAAATGACCTTCTCCTTTTCTCTCTGGTGTCTGCGTATAAACTCAGAGAACTCCCCTTCCTTTTTCACATGGTCATCCTCTCCTCATTCAAATACCTCCTTAAAACTCCTTTCTCTTGGATAGCTTATTGATGCTTACTCATATTTTATGGATACAGTGAAAGCTGCCATATCAGAGCACTAAATACAACAACTGAGAGCAACTGCTGAGCAGAAGAATGTCCTTTCATTAAAGCCAGACCAGAACTGCAATTCAGTGTGCATGTGGATACAGGGGGGAGGAGAACATCATAGCAGGAAGTTGCATAAAAATGACATATCATATATATACACACCTCAGTACAATGTAGAGTTCGTGTCTCACTATTTTTCTTTATCTATATCCATTTAAAACACATGCCAAGTATAACCTCAACTTAATCTTTTGTAGTCTGTGGGAACCTCTGTCAAGACCAATAGAAATAGTGTAGTGCAAGTAGTAAAGAGTCCTCTCATTAGGGTTTTTTTTGTCAAAATACCTGTACTTTTTGGACAATTCTTTCCTACATATAATATATATCCTTGGAACTAGCTAAGAATATGAAGTCCCATCAATAAATATAAATATTTTCATCTTTTTTGAAATACTCTCATTGTTATTCCCCCAAAAGAATGGCAGGGCTAAAATCTGTTGTCTTTATCCAATTTGAAATAACAAATCTTAACAGTTCTAACAGGCTTTTGCCGTAAAATAAAGCTAAGAGGAAAGGAGAAGAAAAAATGGTAGAAAATTAACCTCATCCTATAAAAAAAGGAAGCTGGACTAAAATGCAGGCTCCTCCAAATGATCTGGTAAAATTCTCACTTATTTTCTTCTATGAGATTAAAGCATCCACCTGGTGTGGCAGATCAAGAAAAAGCATGGTAAAATTCAGCAACTAAACTTGCATCTTCCAAGTTCTAGCTAAATGCCTTAACTAAACAGCCAGCTTTCCTCAATACCTACCTATTTCCTACTTTACCTTATATATACATGTTCTAGGTACAGTACGTATTCACTACATGACAGTCTGTGAACTTAAAAAGGTCCGAATAATGAGGGGTTTTGTTCTTTTTTTTTAAATTCAATAGAACACCCTAAATGTCCATATTAATAATGTAATAGAATTAAATTATTAGAGTTAAAAGATTTTTTTTTTTTTTTTACTTTATAAGAGTTTGATATCAGTATATTAACAATTAACTTTGGTACTTCATGAATAATTAAACTGTTTTCTATAAAATAGTAAGATTTGCAATGGGTATACCCCAATAAAACATCAACAAGATAAAGCTTATTCACTCATTTTAAATAATGCACTTATAATATTCCAATAACATTCTCTAAACTTAACATTAACTGCTATTTTGTCCGGTAATAAACTGATAAACAAAACACATCCATTCTTAAAGAACTGAATGTAACCAAAGCACAGTCAACAGACTTCCCTTTCAACAAAATCTAAAGCACTAAACAAATATACACAGAAACAACAATGCTACATAATTCCTCTCTTCTTAAAGTACAGTTTTCTCCTGTCTCAAGTCTATACAGAAGCAAATTAGACTTTACATGAAGTGGTTGTGAATTTTCATGAGTTTTAGAAAGCTGATAATTCAACATGCAACAAAGTCAGAACTACCTATCTAGGTCACCCTGATCTTAACTGGCGTGGCCCATTGCTGATTTGTACTTGGGCTTGCTAACTGCGCCAGATTATATGCTGTACGTATAATGTAAACAATGTGATTGAGGAAGTGGATTTAAAATACTAATTTACATAAATTTGAACACTGATCTCTTCAAATGAGATTACAGACTTCGTTAAACCACACTTTCACCTTCCCTCTGGCAAGGGTGTATCTTTCAATATTAAAACCACAGCTACACAAGCTTTTTTTTAGATTTAATTAACCAATATAAAATATTTCTCGTCGGAGAAATAACATCTGCATTTCTTTGAGTTCTGTCAGTAAAAACACAGTCTAACTTTTGCTTTTAAAGTGGTGCTCATGAAAACAAACTTCTACATACTACATGGTGCATTTTAAAATACTTATCAAAATTTACATTGATGACACTAGGATTAGATTTTAAGGTTTTTCATTCTTCTATCAATATTCTACTTTACTTTCTGTTTAAAAATGGAAAAAAAGATCTTCCTATTAGTCCCCTACATACAAGGGGGCATTTAGACAAATGTTCAACAGCAAATACAACAGAATTTTTTTTTTCTAACATGTTTTAAGTATGTTTAAAACCAAGAATCTTATTTTATTAATTCTAGAAGCCCTTTAAAATACCTAGAGGACAGCTTGTGGTGAAAAGCTGGGGGAAAACCAATACTAATGCGTCTGTGAAGATGCCAGTCACCATTCTAGCTTGCACAGTCTCTTCATCTAGCTCAAGCACTGCCAGCCAGCCCAAAGTTGCAGAGGTATAAACCAAGAAAACCCAAAAAACCAAAGTGAGCAAGCAAAATACCCATGTTACTCCTTCCTATTCTTCATATCAGCTGCAGGACTGCCCAGGGTGGGAGGAGCAAGGGAGAGCAAACAATCCTGTTCATGAGCACTCTCATCACTGCCTCTGAAGAGCAGGGTCCTCCTATGCATAGATTGAGTCTCTCTGCTCCAACAGTCTGATTAAAATTGGGTATCTTTATTTCAGTGGCGATGTCCAGTATCTCTAATGTAATGGGCAGATTAATCTGATACGACTTAGGTCTGGTTTAACAAGTGAGCTTTCAGGGATGGATACGACTAAAACCTTTATCAGCTTTTTAATTTTCTCAGATGTCTTTCCCCCTCCTCTGTTGTGGATGGTGAGGCCCTGCACCATTAACATATCAATCACATGCTTGCACAGCAAACAACAGCAAAAGCTTCTGCTGGCATTTACCTCATATAGCTTAATCTAGCAAGCATGGACGGTAGTGGCAGAAAAGACAGAGATGCATAGCTTTTGGCACCTGTGCTGACAGCTTCCTAGGTATCCCAGGCACACCTTGATTGTATTTCCCTTGATGCTATTCTCCAACTTGGCTAGGTGTAGCTAGCCATGAATCTGCTACATATGCTGTTAGATTGACTCCTTTTTCCTAAACAATTACCTTCTAGAACAATTAACAAAACACAATGCACTGTTTCTTTCAAGTCACACACTTTCATACTTTCCAGGCTTTCCAATACTTCTGTGTCCCAACAGCTAAAGAATCTGAATACGAACCTCTACATTTCCAATAACATGGCAGTATATTTTCCTGGAGGTTTTGGGGGGAGAACATCCCAAAGGAAAAAAACCCACAACAAAACCAGAAATCTAGGTTTAGTTCAAGCATCTGATAACTACTTAGTTCAGTATATTACATACCTATTTATCCTTGAGGATCTGGACCTTGTTGATGACAAAAAAGCTTGAAAGGGTTGATTTTGAAAGATACACATCTGGCACATGGTAACTTCCTACTCTCAGAGGCCCTAGGTGATTTTTAACTTCTGCTACGCTGACAAAGTAAAATTGGAAATCTGTGAGGGTGTAAGGAATACATCCTCAATAGTTGAGCTTAGTGTTCCCCAGTTTTTAAAACTCTTTCCAAAGTGCAAGGCAGTTCTGCATTTTCTGTGATATTTTACATAAAGCATTTTCAAATTAGTTCATTAAATTATCTCAAAAATATCAGCTAAAATCAATATATCTTTACAGTGAACAGTGACAGATCTGGGATACAAGGATAAGGACTAACAGCAAATGCCCAGAGCTGGTTTTCTGAAGTACGGAAGAGAAGCGAAGGGTAGTTGAGTGGTTATCATCTGAGACAGCTGATAGAGCAAGAGGTTAGGAGATTACTGAGAAAGTGGGACGTGCAACACCTGATGGTCAGCAAGTAGGCAGATGTTGTATCTTCTACATATAACTCCTGTTTAGGTGAGTATGGTGGGTGCTCAACTCATAAGGGGTGACTTGCTGCAGCAAAATGGTAGAGAATCCTGGTTTTCACGTGTAGAGGAATACTACAGTTTCTGACATAATAAACCTATCATAGGACACAGCAGACCCTGGAAAAGAGACTTAGGCTTATTCCCTCCGGATGCTGCTCTATGGCCAGCTTCTGGTTTGTCTCCAGCTGTCTCCTGGGTCAGCCGGCACCACAGCAGCCACTACCAATTGAAGGGATCAATTCCCGCTCCCTTGCTGCAGCTCTGCTGGAGGTGAGAAAATCCTGCCAAGCTACAGGGATGCTTATCAGTATGGCTAAACACATGATCCTGAGCAGCTTTATATCACAAGGTGCTTTAAGGTTACTGACAGGGATCAACTTTGCAATTCATCTTTGGGGACAGCTTCAGAAATCTCTTCTCATGAAGTACCTGAAGGAATTTCTGTGATAGCAGAAACTCTATAAACCTATGATTAAGGCAGTAGTGAGTGAAGTTAGTGCAACTAATCAAAATTGGACTCAAAAGGTACAGTAGGAAACAATATTAGGTGATAAATCACTTTTTATTGCAAATTTTAAAAAGGAAAAGAAAGGAGGAAAAATTCAATAAAATGGTCCAGCTAGCTAGAAGCTCAAGCAAACAGGAGTAATAGTCCAAGAAATGGTTGCATCCAAATTGTATAAGTCAAACAAGGGCATAAATCTGAGAAGTTAAAGTAAATAAATGTGAATAAAAGTACATAAGATTTTTAAATTAAATCAGAAAATCATGTGTTTAATTCTGAAGGGAACAGTGTGTGCCAGAATATTGAGTTATACATTGCTTTATTGAAGAGTAGGTCAAGATCTTATCAGCTCTATTATGAGGAATGTCAATAAAAGGCTGTGCGATGATAAAATGTTTAATTAAAAATGAACATTGTGCAACATATGAACTCTTTGTATTATACAGAAAAAGGAGTCAAATGTATTATGTTCTCCAAGTTACAAATTGCACTGAATCATTTTCCCTCCATCAAACATTCTTATCACTATGAAATCTTGTATAAAAAGAGATTTATTTATATTGGCTCTTTTACAAATTAGTTTAAGATTATCTACCTCCAGGGTACTTCAAATACTTTGAAAATCTGGGACAACTGTGATGAGAACAACACTAGGGTCTTGTTTTCTTGGTACTCTTCCAGTTAAATAAGTGGTATGCTTTGGCAAATTAATTAACAAAGTAAAGGCTTAATACTGATTCAGTGTGTTGATTGAAAAGTAACAGGAACTGTTAAGATTAAATGTTTTGGTTTATTACTTATATAATATACATACAATATCACTGTCCTAAAGATCTCAAACAACTCAGTAGAGAAGGTAACAAACTATGACACCAGGAAGAGCACGCAGAATTAAATGCAGCAATACCTATGGTAGACAGACATCATGTTTTCTCCCTGGTGAAAATAATCTTACCGCCCCACCCCCTCTGCAATGCTAACTATCTTAAACAAGAGGAAGTGCCAATGCAAGGATACTTATCTATGGGGGTAATGTCTCAGCAAGGGATTTCAAGCTGGAAAGTATGGTTTATACATAGTTTTAAAAGAATGAAGCAAAATGCAGGGAGCATAAAATGGTAAATTAGCACCATAGGACTAGGCAATAAATAGCTTAATACCTTCATGGCCTTCCCTCCTGGCATAACTTTGTATAACAAAGCATAACAAGACTTGGACACTTTGGCCTGAACATGTAGAAGAGAAGATTTTTTAAATATATCTACCAATCGGCTTCAAACCCCCAACATAAACAGACACGTGCATACATATGCATATGCACACATACACTGCACAAACTTTTTATGGCTGTAATTCTAAAGACCCAGCCCAAACTGGGAGGGATTTTTAGTTAAAAACATTATAAGTTTCCTAAAACAATGTCCACCACTAGAATGGAACTTCCAATACAAGCTGATGAATGAGCTTAATGAACCTGAGATACTGAAACAGAGAAATCAAATAAGATATCAGATGAGAGCACACTCAGCATTTTACATCTGTCCCGTTTTCCAAAGCAATTAATACTTGCATTAAGAAAATATCTCAGAGTCAGAAAAAGCTTTGATGTAGCATTCATTTTTTTGACAATCAAAATTTAGCTCCGTATGTCACACACCAATTTTAATACACTCTTATGCTTGCTCTATGCAATGAGTGGAATACAGTAGAGCAAAGAGCAGTTAAACAGCACATCAGCTGATACGAAAGAAAAATTATGTACAAAGTAAGAATTCTGATGCCCTTTCATAGAAGGTTTTGTAAGGTATGAATGACCTGTGGGCGATACATGCTCCAACTGGAAGAGTGTGAAAGAGTCTATTACTAAAGCAAGAATAACATTTAAGAACAACTTTTCACCCATGGACAAAAATAAGCTTGTCAAATCAAAGCAGTTGGTAAAGGAAAATCCACAATACGCTCAAGGAAAGAGTTTGTGATCGTAGAAACTGGTGATATTAAAGAGCTATTAAGTGATCTAGTCTTTCCTCTCAGAGTTAAGCCTTGTTTCTTGCAGTCCATTTTATAGCCTTCAACAAGCAGAATAGTTTTATATTGTATCTTACCTATAGGATTGCCACCCCATCCTTTGGGAAATTATCCTGAAGTCCCTTCTCTCTTTTTATCAGATAATATTTCCTGAGAGTCAGTCTATAATTACCCCCAACAATACTGTCATATAATAAAAGGGTAGAAAAATATAGGTATAGAAACGTGTTTTTCTTTGATCATAGGATCCCCAAAATCAAGTACAAATAAACTTCAAGAAGAGAGAATTATTACCTGAGAAGTAGATTTGGTAGTAATATTAAAAACTAAGTCCTCAGAGGAGGTCTAGTTAGAGGCATGAATAGAACAAATCCTTCACCAAGAGCCAGCAGAGATTCCCAGAGTCATGGCCTAGCTGAAGTTAAGAGAAAAACTCCTACTGATTTCAATGGGACTGGGATATCATCCCCATATTTTATTCATGGTTTATCATCACAAATGGAAACTACAAATGAAGCATCATGAAGTGAGGTGCCTATAATTCGTAATGTTTTCTTCCACTGTAATAGCAAAGACCTCTCCCTGAACTCCAAGGGAGGCAAATTAGTTCCACATGTCACATACCAACCGTAGTATTTTCCCTTACACTTGGTACACAATGAGGGGATGCAGTACAGCATAGAGCAATTAATATATTTCTTTTTGTGAAATAATGCATGACAGAACAACTCAGAAAAGATGTCGCTTACTTGAAACTGGTGAGTTGGTAGCCCATGAAGAGTAGAAGTAGGAAAAGCAATCAATGGAAAATAAGACAAATTAAGCCCCCCTACTGTCTTACATCTTCCTAGTGGTTGCCTTCCTTGCTTCATTTTAACCCTTCTTTCCTTGCAGGTCTGCAGGTACCCCCGCTTACAACATCACCTCTGAATCTGGGATTACAATCTGTCACAATCCAAACTGAATCAGGTCAGGTTGCATGGTTCCCTGCAATAGAAATCTGATATACAGAATAGGATTGCTAAACATAGGCAACTAGTGCTTTTTGCATGCCCTACGGTATCCTGCCAAGGGCTCAGCTGCCATTCCAGATGGTTGTGGGTCTATTGCAGGTTTTGTGTCATATTTACCAGTCCCATGTTTAAGTAACAAACTCTCACCTCACTATGTCTTTTACCAGTGAGAAAATAGTAAACTGGAACCAATGCCTTTAGGCAGTATCTATTCATTGCACTGCACTTTGACCAGAGATGATGTGCATAAATAGTACGCAAAAGTTTCTCAAAATCACTCTCATTAAACCATTCTGTTAGGAAATAACCTCAGATACAGAGCGGTAATTAAGATATGCTATTTCTGACAACACGTGCACAGGGACTACAGAGTACACCTGTAGTCACAGGTAACAGTCACAACATCCCAAGAATGCTTTGGAACAAAACTGTGAGACTAATGAAAGCTCATAGAACATTGTAGCCCAGTATAACACCTGGATGCATTAATAGCTCTGTTCGGTAGATACCAACACAGAGGAAGCCACCAAAACCAATGACAAGTCAAGGTGAAGTGAAACATGGATCCAGCACAATACTCTATTTTCACAACTGCCCCCCTCCATTGTCATATTTCTACAGTTACCCTATAGCACTTCTTCAGGGTTTGCTAATCAAAGGGTCCTCTCCAAGCAAAAGTCTCTTTCCCAGTTTCCCCAGTTCTCAGCTTTTCATATATATTTTTTTGCTTTCCTAGCTCCAATTTGCTCTAACCCATTTTTTGCAGCACCCTGTTGAAGAAAGACCATATGCACCTGATTCTTCTGCTGTTATTTCAATAGTCTTTAAAACTACAAGCAATGAATTTTGTCCATTATAGAAATCATTGATACTATAGACACTATTTTTTCTCGCAACCAATGATAGGAATTAAAATATATCCTTTTAYTTCCCAGTTTCTGTTGCTGATCATGAATGGTGGTTTTTGCTGCAGTGCAATGGTGATACCTTGAAAATACCTTCTGCTGATAATTTTAGAGGCATAACCAAGTAATAGCAGCAATAGCTGTGAGATCGGTAACACATTATCGGATTGGTAATTTCTCCAAAATTCAGAAGACTTAAAATACCTGTTTGACTTTGTTTATATTAAATAAAAAGTAATTATGAAGAACTTCATCAAGCCGTGCCCTTGTGGAAAAGAAAGAAACCTACCTTATTCCAAGACACCTCTTCCCTTTGCCAGTACTACTCAATGCTGCATGTGGCATCACCAGAAGAATGGGGCATCACACCAGACAGAAGCTGACATCTACAGAAAATGTTACTTTCCAGGCCTGTAATACAAAGACAATGCACAGTTCTTTCAGAAACAATGACTCTGTAAAAACATTGCACTGTGTAATTCGAAGATTATTGTTGTTCAATTCATCCCTATTAAGTCTGATGTTTTACAAGGGGGGAAAAAAAAAAGACAACTTCACCACTCCTCAATCTCGCAAACTCAACTTTTGACATCTAGAGTTGAAGCTATGTTTTTATGGGTTATGCATCATTATCAGTAAACTCGATCCAGTTTATACATATAATAAAGTGCTTTCTTTGAAAAACTGATTTTCACCATTTAGAGGTAAAGACACTGTTACTTTGGTTTATGAGCTTTCTTGTATTTGCCAAGTATCCAGTATACAATGGATATAACATACAATAGAATGTTGAATACCATGGTAACAGTTTCAAAATATGCAGTAATTGTAGAAGTGTGAAGATAAGCATTGTAGAATTAGACATAAGAGAACTAAAGAGGTCTGTCTATGTCAAATTGAAAGTCATATTATTGGAATTTCATTAATTTTCCTGATCATGTATTAACCAAAGTGGAAATTGACTTCTGCTCCTAAATCCACGTGGACTTGCATACAACCAATATGAACACACACAGAAAGGGGAAGTGGAGAAGGAGGAGTTGATTATTAAAGAACAAGCTGAGACCACAAAGAATACAAACCCCGTTAAAAAAATATATAAAATTTATAAACATTATTTTTAGGCATTCGTTTTTCAGAGTCATCAGCAGATTTTGAGCCAAATTCAAGATAGTTTGTAAACATGCATAATTTCAATAGAGTGGCAATCAAGTTTACAAGAGACTAATTTAATCCTTTATTGTATGAAGTACCAATGACTTCAAATATCCCTTACCCTCTTTGTTTGGAGTAGCAGAACCTCACAAGCATTCTGTTTTCACTAAAGGTAAGCAGACCACAGTTAAAGTATATCATTTTAAGGTAAGAAGAAAATGTCTTGTAACAAAGTGTCTTTCTAGGTTTGAAGTTCTTTTAGTGACTGAAGACAAAATATTTTCAATGTTTTGTTCTAAGAAATTTGTAAACCAAGTGCCTACCTGCAGAATGCAAATAGAATATTTTCCTTATAATTGATGTATCTGATAATCAAATAATAAATAAAATAATAAATTAAATAAAATTTCTTTTTCGATTGAACATAATACATATTTTAGGTACGCAAAAATACAAAGCAGTTGGTCCCAATAGTATACATCCCTTTCACTAACCTCAAGTGTTGAATTATGTCTATGTGTTTAACATGTCTGGGTATCTACTTATATGGATACATATATGATTACAAGACTAAACCTCAAGAGATCCATTGTTCAAAATGTCAGCCATGCATATACTGTAGATGAGTAGGTCCAAAGAGGGAAACAAGCCTGGCATGCTTCTAACTGGTTTTCTTTATTAGCATACACAGAAATCCCCACAGGCAAAGCCATGCACAGGTAAAATTACTGGGTTTCAACTACTTTTTGCATAACATTGTTAACCCTTGAAATACAGATTTTAATGCAGTCAGGCGCTGGCATTGTTGTTCTGTTATGCGGCTTATGGAATAAATTGAAATTTCAGTCGCTCAACTGGTAGCCATTCAATACAAAACTCAATAGTTTTGTATTGCCATTCAATACAAAACTCACAGTATGACATTCTCCTTCACTTCACATAGTTTCAACCTGGTGAGAAAAGGGTATATAACTATGTACCATAAAGAAAAAAATACATACTGAATATCTCTACAACTACTTTGCATAACACGACATCCCTATTCACTTTCACAGTCATAGTCAATCTTAGTACCAGGCATAGGAAAATAATCTGAAACATGTACCTGCCCTAAAAAAAATCAGAGCTTTCAGGAGATAAACGTTTATGCAGAATGCTTGATACAAATTCATCTGTGTCAAGGAACTCTGGTCAGATCCACTTTAAATATGCTGAAACGGGGTCCCACCAGCACTCTTCACTTCATAGCTGAGCAAACTTGGCATTTAATATACAAATGATGAAGAAAAAATATCGAAGTCCATAGAATAAGAAATTATAAGGTATGTTCAAAATTACAAAGTGTAAGTCTTTAATAAGGGACTATAGCACACCTATATCAAATCAACACCTTGTGGAGGGTTAGTAGTAGAGCTACAACGCAAATCAAAATTTTTCTTCCGAAAACAAAACAAAACCAAACTCTGTGAGAGACAACAGAGCTCATGGGAGGGGAGAAATATACCAAAACAAAATCTTATGATACTGAGACATTATATGCTAAATGCTATCACAGTTCTTCTCTTGGATAGGGAATGAGAATAACCTCTTATTTAAGGTAAGTGTAATAGGAACAAATTACCATGAAATATCAATGTCCTGCTGCCTTCCACATTAAGGTAAAAGAGGAAAACATAAAAGTTAAATAAAATCTTCAAGCCCTGTCTAAGAATTCTACGGATTGAACCATTTTCTAAAGGAAAGATGCAATAAGTTTCTGCTCACAGCCAAGCCCTAAATTCAAACAAGCTAGTGACCCAGTCCTGTATTATTTCTTCTCTTTCAGAAGGGAAACCTCAACACCACGCTCTCAGGGCTGCATCTTCTCAGCCAATCACCAGAGCAGCACGTGAGGAACTAGAGGCGGGTCTTCTTTTTCCAAAGTGTGTGGAAAAGAAAGGAAGATCACAGGCCTGTCCAAAAAATTTGGTACAAACAGGAAAAGTGGATATTCTAAAAAACACATTCTGTACAGTGCTGAACAGTCATCATTGGCTGAATAGACATTATAGTGCTCTTCCCCTTTTCCAAGAATTGGTGTGAAAGACCAAACAAATTACTATGAAGAATGATAATGTTCAAAACTACTTGAGCAAAGGTGACTGATTTTATGACATTTGCAACTAAGAACATTGTTTGTCACTTTGATTATTGTCTCAAAATACATAAAACGAGAGTACAAACTGCAGTCCTTCATGACTATTAATTATAAATGTTTTGGCACTAAAACAATTCAACAGAAGAGAGCCTACTCAGAAAAGAAGAAACAAAAATCTGTTAAAAGTAGAAATGAGCTTTTTCTTCATACACTATCTGGAAGCTTTATGTGCTATTAATGCGCCTTGGACTTTCAATACTTCATCACATTGCAATGTGTTCCCATTCCAGCTTCAGAATGAGTTGACAGAAAATGACAACATTCATTTAGTCTGCTTGATCCCTGATCTTTGTCCACCTGGGGTGACACTTCTGAATATCAATTTGTTATGGAARGCACCATCCTTTCTTTCTTCTTTTGGCCTCATTATTTGTTTATTTATTTATCTATTGGTATTTCCTATAAGCATGAAAACCATATTGCCTACAAGCATGAGCCCTCAAATGTATCATCTCCATGTTGCATCATTTTTCATATGAGGCAACCCAGCAGCTGAATTTGTCTGTTCCAGTTAGGAAATAACCCTCACAGAGAGGGGATGAGCAGAAATGAAACATTGTGCCACTAATCAGAAATAACTTGTATTTCTACACTGCCATAAACAGCTGATTTTAATTTGCATTAGTGCTATGTCACCTTATTCCAAGAGACTTGTATAGATGAGTTGAACTCTAATGGCCTGGATGAATCTGTGGCCTAATAAAAGCATAGCAGGCAAAAAAGTTCCTGCTGCAGTAGTCTGAACATGGTTTTATCCTCGCTTTGTCCACATGCTAAAATAAACACACAAAAGTAGCTATGCTAATAGTCTGAACATCTTAAACCTGTATCTCTTCATTGGATAAAAGGAAATGTTCCTATCCTTGCTTTTGTGCCACTGTTACAGCCTCCTTGATGTATCATTTTGCTAAAATACTCCTTCAGAATTCAATGCCTTGACAGCAGATAATTTACAGCCTGGTGATGAAAGTAAGGGAACAAACAAACAAGAGCTGAGAGCTTATGAAATACGGAAAGGGAACCAAGGTGTTGTCTTCTCCCTTCTCCTTTCAAATGGCAATAGCCTAAGTCCTAACTTCTCTTTTTCATGTATTATTTTCCAATTGTTTTTTTTCCTTTCCCAACAGTAAGAAACACTGGAAACCAGAACCTCAAACACTCCCTCCCTAATCCTGACATTTTTGTAATAAAAATGATTACAGTGCTCCAATACAATCTCCAAAATTACTTGGGTAGTGCCATTTTGGTGTTTCTGAAGACAACTCTGACAATATAACTACTGGCTAACCAAAGAAGCAAGTCACTAAGCTTATAAAGACTTCTTCTTTACTTCCTTATTTCACCAGTATTACTCCCTGAAATCCATTTTGGTTTCATCCAGAATGTGTTATATTGCTGAATTTGCTTAAGGATACCTGTACTTATTAAAACTGGTCACCTAAACTTTTGAGCTGACTTCCATTAGACACCAAGAAACATGCAGGCAAAGGCTTAATGAAATTATACCTATTATCTTCACTGAAATATCACTAATTGGAGCAGAAAGGGTGCAACACTAAGTGTCTACAGTTAAAGATGACATTTAAAGTAGGGCTGAATTCTCTTCTTCAGAGGTGCATCCCAAAACTGGCACCCATCAAGATGAGACATCGTTGACTTGAAGTTATAACAATGCAACAAGCCCTTTGAGCTGGCATCAGCAGAGCCTGTATTTGTGAGGAACAAGACTTCACTGACTGGGGGGAGGGGGGTACTTGGATGCCATCATCTACTTTGCTTTCAACATAAATGTTTCCTTATCTAGACTCATGAAAGGCAGATACTATGATGGTATGGTGATATGAGCGAAGAGGATAAAGAGTATTCTGTTTGATTTTAAGGCATGGTCAGATTTTTGTGCAGCAAAAATTTAGGAATGTGAAAAAAATCTACAAAATTTTAAAAAGTCTATAATCCAAATGCTGCAATTTAGCAGACTCAGATTGTGAAAATAGTGTTCTATGTGAATTAATAGTTGCTCTGCTTTTATTTTTGTAAATTGAAACTTCAAGTCCTCCTTTCTGTTCTTTATTTTCAAATAAATACCGATTTCTTTCACTGACCAAGATCTAGATGGCTAAAGTACTATTCTTGATCTTCAAAGCCTCTGGAGTTGATTTGAAAAGATGCAGCTAGTCCCCAAATCTTTGAACATTTTTAGAATGGAGCTCACAAATAGAATTCTGAGGTTTTCAAAGATTCGAAAATATTTCCTAGATGTGCCGATTTGCCCTGAGAAAGGTCACTTCTCGTGTCATTCAGTCAGAAGCAGAAGTGCTAGGATTCTTTCCTAAAGGTGTTTGAGCCGACATGACAACTGGAAAAATAATAAACAAACTATATGTGGCATCATTTCTAGATTATATACTTGATTCTATATATACCACAGTCTAATGAAACAAAAAAATTACTGACTCCCAGGACTGTGCCTGAACAGCGGGGTTTTTTTCCCTTCTCATAAAGGACTGATAACTAATGTTCCTAATCTGGTAAGGATATTAACTATCTAAATACATTTATTACCCCTTCAGACTTCGTATTTACTGTATTATACTTAAGGAATGGTTTATTGTTATAATTACTATGGTTTAAAAATTAGAACAATATCAAAGACAGAGATGTTTCTTTTGCTGAACAGAAATTAAGTGGGAGATTCACAAAAGCAAAAAAAGGCTGGAAAGCTCCTTCTGTAAACTTTGGGTCTATTTCCCTTTTGAAAACATCCTAAGCAATTGCCATTTGTTGACATTCAGTTTCATGACAGCAGATTATTGCAGAAAATAAAGTTTGAAAATGAATTTGAAATGAATTTTGCACCAGCCACAGTTCTGGCACAGGGCATTTGTCACCCTAACAAATGTGTACTAGAATTAATCTTCATACTGTACAAGGCTTTTCCAGTAGCTTCACATCAGAGCAGATCACAGAGAATTATCGGATTTATTATCCTTTCATTGATCTTCCTGAGGCATTTGGATGGATTGATTCTGATATGCTACTCCTTAGACATATTAGATAGATTACTTAACAAATTTCAGAGCAGCTGACCATGACCAGGTCAATATCTCACAGGAAGTTCTTGCTCACACATACCCATCACTTGCCAGGAGCATGTCTGTCTTCTGATCTACAGCTGTCTTCTTGTGATATACAAAACAGACTACAAACAGAGGAAGTTAAAGCACCCTAATTTTGTCTTTTGAATTTAGACTATATTTGTGGCTTAATAATATGCTGTTTTGCATAAATACTTTGAAAGAGCTCCATTATTCTACTGTTATCTAACTATCAAAAGGAAATGTGTCTTCAGAGATGAATCACACTTATATTACCACTTTTTGCTTTTAAAAATGCCAACTTCTGACAAAATGGACAGCCTTCTGCAGCATGTTTTAGTTTGAACTATGGAGCAGAACGAAAGGAAGAAGGACATTTAGCAACTTTTTAAGAGGCTATACGATAGAATAGACTTACCACAGGAGATTCAAAGCCTAACACAACTGTTCCCTAACCACGCTAAATACATCCCATGCTTCTGAAGTGGAGAAAACTGCCCTCCCTGCAGATCTCATCCTACTGCCTGCTAATAATGCGCTGCTCCTATTTTACCATTAGTAAGGAGCCTTTATACCCTACAGAGACCAAGGCTATGTCCAGCCTAGGACTATGCATTTCTAAACCTGGAGTTTGACCCTCAATTCACCTCCCACTCAATCTGTAGGAGCCACCCAGCACAAACACCCTGAAATCTCAGGTCTCCTGGCACAGCAGGCTGGGCTAACTCACGCCTGTCACTCAGACTCATGGGACGCCAAGCAAGCTGGAGCTGAGAGGCCACTGTACAGCAAGTGGTAGCCACTAGTTCAAATGCTCCCAAGTCCAGGGATGGAAGAGATTGTATCAGCCCAGGGAAAAGGAGGAGGACTCCTCCTCCTTCTCCTTTCTGTCCTTCAGCTCTGCCCTAAACTGAAGTAAAGGCTGGATGGGAGGGAGGCACGGAGGGAAAAAGGCAATACAAAAGTCCTTGGCATGCTTATCAGACCACTGTCTCAAGTTAGGCAATAGGGAATACCAAGGACAGGACTTAATCCCACTTCTCATATGTTTTATTCAGAACTGTAGGAGGGCACCTTTATTGATGAGATGATACCTGTAGAGAGAGAGCTCTCTTGAGGCTAGATTTCAGCAGTGTTTCCTTCCAGCTTACCTTTTTTTCTTTAAAAGTCATGCCAATCATGGAAGAGGAAAGGCAACACTGTTGGCTAGTTCCTCCAACTCTTTCTTATTTTAAATACAGAAATATAATTATTAGACCAGTTGCTCACTATGAAAGTTGAGCCATTTCTTTTCTGTGCATGGAAGGGTCAATAAACACAAGCCCCTTTTCAAGAAAATGCCCTGCCAGACTACAGGCGATTCTGCTACATCTTGGTACTGCGGACCTGATGTTCACGCTATGAACATTTCAAGTCTAGTTTGCTTCTGCAGTTTGAATGCCTGACTGGAGAGCATCTCCCACATTAGCTTCATCTAAAACGCAACTGGTTCATGTGCTCCAAGACCCGATGCACAATAAATAGAGATGATTTTTTCTGCAACTCTGCTTCACATGCATCCATATGAACTGCTTGTGAAGTTAATGGAAACTATATATAACCTAGAAGCAGTACAAGCCAAGGAGTTGAGATGGGTGGCTGAATTATTGAACATATGATACTAAAAGAGAAGGTAACAAGTATATTCAGAAAAGCTTTTCACTTAAAACATTTCCCCAAGAAAATTTAGACTATTAACTTAAAAYTATAAAAATAAACCAAAGAGTATCTGGCTAGTAAGTTAGTCTGAATATTTTCCAGAGCAATTCAAGATAACAGCCCAAAGATAAATTTAGATATCTAGAGAGAGACAGAGATGGCAAGTACTTTTTTTCTGTTGGCACTATAAATAGAAAAAAATAAAAGTGCTTTTCAGTAAAGAAAACAGTCTTCACACCACAAATCTTTCCCAGTACAGAGGAGTTCTTATTTAAATTACGCAACTAACAAAAAGGAAAAGGTTATGAAATCTTTGCGAACATGTGGTCTTTTTCACAGAATTAGATGGACCCTAAAGGTGAACAAGAAGAAAAATGAAACTGAATTTACTCATTATGACATATTTAAAAGTCCCTCTACAAAGTCTTCTAAGAATTCAAAGTTTAACTGAGGATGTTTCATTTTTCCTTATCCAGATCCACACATTTCTGACAGACTAGAAATTTAGAATCCACAATTCACTGCTTTCAGCAGTAAAGGAACAATTGATCCAACCCATGCATGCTGGAATTTTCACGGAAGCCTGAGATAATAAAATGTTCAAATTACTTTTAAAGTCAACTGGAGTCACACTTCTAACTCCTTAAGGCCTGTTGAAAATTGTATCTGTAACTTCCAATATCCTGAAATCAAAGAAATTAAAATTTTGAAAAATCTTCTGTGAACTAGTAACTATTGATTATTTAATGGCTGATTAAAATTTCTTACTAACTGCCTCCAGAATTTCACAGTAGGAACATTAGCACTCGTATTTCTATTTTTCATAAATGTCAGTTCTGTCTGACATTGTGTGTTATTCAACATGAAAGATATCTGGAAAATAATCCTGCATAGCAGTAGGCTATGGCGTAAAAGCTATCCACTGAATGCTACCAACAATGAACCAGCAAAAAATTTAGCTAAACAAGTAAAAATATGAGCCTTTCATAAGAACATACTTTATAAAGTAGAACTTCTTCATTTTCAGAACAGAAAACAAAGCTGGAGATTCAGATTCTCATCCCTGTTCTGTTCAAGCACAGCAAGAGGCATTCGGGATTCCAGTCCACCAGCTATTCCTGGATGGGTTCTCCTATTCCCATGTGCTACACCCTTTATCCATGTGTTACAGCAAAAGGCATGAAAAGCCATGCTTCTGTTGCAATGAAATGTAAAAGCAAGATTAAACAACACAAAACTATTTTATGAAACTAAATTCTCGGCTTTCAGTCAGCTCTAGGGGTTAGGATGCGACCTGCAATCACATGAGTAGCTAAAGTCTAATACTTGAGAAATGAGTCCCTGCACTGTCCCACAGAACAAGTCCAATGCCAGCTCCTCTCCTGCCCAAGGCAGAAGTAGCCCATCCTTGACTCTTGCCTTGCAAAAGGCAATTTTATCAACACTTCTCAGAAGCTTCTAGCCACCTGTAATCCTTGTTTTAGAATTCATACAATCTAAAGACTGTACTTTCTAGCTGGGAAGGGTTTGTGCTCATATGGGATTATGCAGGAAGAGATTTGGGGTGCACAGACCTCACCGGGAAGTTGCATGTGGTTCTTCAGTTGATACTTTCAAGAGTTGAGAACATCTACAATGTATGAGGCTTGGGGATTTCTCTGTATAAGCATTAGAACTGGAGAAAGAGAAACTTGTGTTTGGTCTAATAATGAACAAATATCKAATAGCAAACAAATTCTAGTATTTCAATGCAGAAATAAAGAATGACATTATTTGTTCGCATGCCAGGTCAATTTTATTCCTGTTTTAAATATGGAGAAATGAGGGCACTGGGAAACTGTGCAACTTTCCATCAGTAAAAGAGTAGGCGTTAACTAAATCCAAGATTCCTAATTAATGTGTATCCTGCCTACAACTGCCTTCATTGCCTTTACTTTCTCTGCAGGGCACATTGGTTTTGTCTCTCAAAAATCTCTCTTGCACATAAGAACTGAAACCCTGGTCAAACAAGATACAAGCAGAAAAATGGAAAAGGTCTTAAGAGGCAACATATAATATATCCAAGCACAAAATGCCCCAAGTTTATAGAGCAAAGTAAACATTTTACAATATTTGTAATCAACATAGGGAGTCTTTTATCGCTTTGCAGAAATCTACGCCAAGAAAAAATCGCAGCTCTTTTATTTTTTAAGGACGTAGCATGCTGTTAATTTGGGTATAATGCCAAAAAGCTCTGTAGTGAATATTCAGGAAAGAGTTGTCTAGAAACCCCTCAATGTCTTAGATAAAATTGAATCTGAATGGCTAAACCAATTTGAAAACAAATCAATTTAAAACTAATTTTATCCACAACATGCAGTTTTTTAACAAACATCTTTCACAACAACAGAGATACTAGCAACATCCTTAAACCCAATACATTTATTCTGTTCCTGATGTTGCACACAAACCATGAACACCTTTCTGGTACTACTCAGACTACAGAGAAAACAAATGCCTGAATTCTTCCTCTTTTGTTGTCTCATTCCCATCATTACAAACAAAGTCCACCTCACAGCTAGGCAAACACCTTGGATTTTCTCCTGTCCTGGTTTCTTGCCTATTCATCAAAACCATCTTCTCTCTCACCTGCAGTTTTAAGGTCACACCAAGGCTCCGCATAGAGAGTCTCTTCCCTTCCTGCCTAAATAGGTCAAGACTGGTTTAAAATCTCACCAAAAAGACGTGTATTCTCTTGCATTTTGTATCCAGATGCTGCAGATATGGGGTGGGAATGAAGAGGGAGACAGAGAGTTGTTGAAAGTGGCTGAAGGTAGCTGAGAGGCAGCCCGCATGATCGGGGCTCAGGGCAGCCCAGGAGGGAGACACAGAACAGGTCTCACTCATCTTCTCCTTTCATGCAAAAGACGTCTTTTACTCTGTGTCCCAGAAGAGCTGCTTCCTAGACAGTTTTACACTTGTTCCTACTACACCAACAAACGACCGACCACACCCTAGCATGCCCAGCACTCTACTATTATGCTATAGGGAAATGCTAGTMCTCTGCTGGAAGGTTGCATAGCTCAAAATCTGAGCTTTGCCATTAAAAAAGGCAGCTACGCTACCCATCACTAAGCAAAATTGTTCAATGCAGCCTGGTTCCTTAGGCATTAATTGTAATGGAAAACAGAATTATAGTCTGATTTTTAACAGCGTTTTAACCTAGTAATTGGCATGTTTATAYGTACATGTGTGTATATGTATGGACACACACATATATGCTTTATTAAAGTAATGTCTCACTTGTCTTATTTTTAAATGTTATCACACTCCATCATATACATGCTGTGTACATATAGCTATTACTCTTGTTTTATTCTGTTAAGTTAATGATAAGCCTGACAAAAAAATCACTCTACTCCAGCAAGCCTCCAGACGTCAGCACGGCATACTCAGTGCAGGTATTGCATTAACCACTTCATGCATCGCACAGGGATGGCAACAGTACCTCTTTTCAAGGAGTAAGTAAGTGAAAGGTCAAAACCTCTCAGAGCCTATCATACACTGATGTGATTAAACTGCTGCCACCTTCCACTCACATCAAGAAAACAAACATGACTGTATGAAGTAAAGCACAGTACATTTGTGGCAAGATGGAGACCTTTCATGTATTTGTATGGCTCTAATAACTAAGCACCAAAATAAGAACACACAATAGTAAGAGATGTAAGGGACAAAAGGCTGAAAATTAGGTTTTCCTGTCTTCCATAAAACTGTGTGAATAATTAGCCACCTCAATTCCAGTCTCCATCTCTGAATTTGCACAGGAAACAATCTTGAAAAATGCACCAAAATATAAAGCAAATAAATTGTATTAGCTGACAAAGCAAGGAGCCTTTTTTTTTTTTTTTTTAATCAATCCCTATTAACTCCTAAAAAATAGTATGTTGTTTCTTCCATGGTACTTTCAAAAAAATCCACCAAACACCTACTAATTAAGACAGCAGTATTATTGAGCACTCATTCTACGTTTTACAGATTTAACGAACATATGGCATGCTCCTTGCTTTATATAGTTCGTATACTCTTGATTTTGCTAATTCATGATCTTGCTTGATCTTGCTGATTCATGGACAGTACCTTACAAGAATCAAATTATTCCTATAAATGGAAATAAACATGTATTCAACTGTTTCCCAGCAGAAAGCCAACATTGGTAGTATCTCTGTTTGTACAGTACCTAGCACATTTTTGCTATGTTGATCTAACTAATGAGATGAATAAAGTTTTTGGGTTTTGTTTTTGGTTTTGTTTTTTTTTTTAATGTGTAAGCCCTTAGCAATGTGTACAGCATTTATTCCTTCCCCCTAGATGCCATTTTAGACAAGTTCACGTAAACCCAGACAGCAAATGACTTCACACTCTCTTATCCTTCCAGTAGTTATGATCTGGCCCTGAACATTAACGTGAAGCAATATGAAGTTTCCTGTTACACTTTTTATTGCTTTTGAATCCAGCCTGAAACTTCACTTTAACCTTCTACGTACTGCATTAATCACATCCTTGGTTTTTGCGTTGACATAAGGATAGCATAAACATAAAGAAAACAATGATTCAGTATTTTAGAAAATCTGAAACAATACAATCTTTTGTCCTCTCTACTCACCCTTTTATAATAAGGTTTATATTAGTTCTTATCAAAACAAATCACTACTCAATTACAGTGCTTTCAAATCAAGAAGAAAAAAAGGCACCTGAAGAAATGCAAAAATATTTTTGTCTAAGTTTAAGTTTCAAAAGGAAGCATAGAATCAGGCTGTTCTTTCATTTATTCTGAAGCATTCAGAAGTTGCTTCAAAATGGGCTTTCTGTTTTCTCATTAACTTTTAAAGCATCTTAAAATCACTTGGGGAAAAAAAAAAAGGAAGGAAAATAATAATAATAATAAAAAAAAACAACAACACCCCCCCCCCAAGATAATAAGCTTAGTTTCCTTTTCAGGAATTGAGGAAAAATTGTTCTACTGTGTAGTTCCTTCCTTCACACCTTTACTTCTTTATCCTGTAAGGATTTTCTGTCCTTATGGGGGGAGGGGGGGAAATAGTACCCGTCCTAGAGTTTCTGAAGCTAAAACAAAATCGTATCTCTATTACAAAATCTTCTAGAATTGTTCAACAGCCACAAAGTGCTACAAAATGAACATATTTCCTGTTACACGACAAAAAATTTAAAGTAATTTCCATTAATATTATAAAGAACTTTTGGATCCATTCCTACTACATCCTTTTCGAAAAGTCCTATGGGACTGAAGAAGTCATTCAGGATATTAATAATATTTAATTTTACAATTACAAGGACATTTCATTTGACCTGAAMGTTCAACATTAAGTTTCCAAACTGGATTGAAAAATACAGGGTTTCTTACTGAAGAGAAATGCAATTTTTCCATTAAATAAAAACGGAACTATAAATGGTACATATATTTAAATATTAATTAAAGAAAAAAAAAACAACTTTATTCTGTGTTTAGTTGATTTTATATTTTAACAATAAATAAAGATAGGCTAAAACAGATTGTCTTTTTAATGGGTTTGTATCATTTTCACAGAAGATGCTGAAGGAAGCCTTAAGTTATTATTTCAGTTTACTCTGCCAATTGAACCCTAGCTTGTATAGAACTTATTTTAAACAGATGTTTTATTCAGATTTTTAAAAAAAAATCAGAAAGTAGATTCGGGGAATTTTAGAGACATCATTACTGTTCTTAGAAGACTTTTCTGTATATAATATATCCCATTGGAAAATCATACAAAACTAATTGAAATAGTTTCATAAAACATTTCACATACATCTCTCAAATTTTACGAGAGCTCTGTGGAGCTAGAAAAGATTTCAGATTCATACCCCTCTCTCAAAAAATAATGACATTTTAGGGATTGTAAACAGTGGTAAATTTAAATCTAAAGGCTTCCATTAATCTTGATAAAGAAAATTAGTGAATAACCTAGCTGATGTATAACAAAATATATTCAAAATGCAAATGGTTTATAACCTAGGTACCAGAAAGTCATTAATAGCAGCATCCAGAAAATTCCTAGAACTGTATCTACACCAATGCCTAAGTACCTGAGCCTTAACTTTACTTCCATGTCTCAGTGGGATTACTCCAGGAGTGAAGTTGCTCCCTGTGTTAGCATCTGTTAAATGAGATCCATAATTACAGTCGGCAGTTGGAAAACTGAAGTAAAAATGAATTAGCATTTCAAATATTTCAGTATATATACTATTCCCATGTCACCAATTACAGTCCCATCTGTACAAAATTGTACCAAAAACACTCATATTTTAATATTTTCCCTTTCATCTCTACATACTTTGCTCGCATTAAAAAATAAATTAAAAAAGCTGGTTCTTCACCACCAACCACCCTATCGAATGGTCAGCGTTGCTATCACAAGCAACAATGCATTAACGTAATACAAACTACTTCCTAATGTTGGAGTGAATTCATTTCAACAGCAGTACAGTTTTCATTATTTTTGAGTTGTTGACCATGTTAAACATTATGAATTTTTTTACATATAGCTAAAAGAAGTATGAATATGCTATCGGATAGAAGTAAACAGGAAGGTAAGTTATCTTAAAAGATAAGCTTTTTCTATGAACTTGGGCATATTCTCAGAGTTTTTTCCTCTTGCTTTTTTCCCCCTTCTTTTTTACTCTCCTGCTTCTGTGGTAATACTAAGTCACTACAGTATTTATAAAACTCAAAATAACTAAATCCTCAAATAATGCATATGCTGCTAGAAAAGAAAGCTGGAGCAGCCCCAGTTTATTTTTTAACAAGAAAACTTATCCTGAAGGCAAAAGCAGTCCAAAAGTATATGCCATTTAATATTTTACAGAATATATTTCTACAGAATATACTCTTTGTTTCTGAAGAATAAATCTCTCTCTACTAGAGTACTTGTGTCTTGTTAGAGAGCCTGAGAAAATGATAGTAGTTCAAGCCAAGGCAGCCTAGATAATCACTTTATTCAATTAAATGGAAAAATCATAATACTATATACTTTGTTATATTTATGTATTTGTTTCCAGACACACACTCTAATATTATCAGAAATACAAAAAGCTTAAATTACCTTAAAAAGGGTAATTTTATCTGTTTTAAGAACATCCTGAGACCATCTAATTTACTGCTTCTCCATACAACTTTAAGGAAAGAGAAACTGTATCAAACTATCTGGACTCAGTAATTCAAGAAAAATAGAATGCAAACTCTATAATCAGAATAAAAATAGATACATGAAAACAAAGAATCATACAGCATCTTTATCTTAGAACTCTTCTGTTAAATTTGAACTAAAATAATTTTATTTCATTAAAACTGATACCTTTAGGTTCTGTACAAAGGTAAATAATTTACAAGCACACCCAGGAAGTGTTCTTCGAAAGCAGGCAGTTCAGTGAAGTTTCAGAGATGGAGAAGTTTGAGAAAAATATTACTGTCATGAATGAAGAAACAACAAACAATACTTCAATCTGTGTCACATTACAAAGCTTTATTTTACATTATTAATTTAAAATTTAATGATGTATATGAAATAGATAGGTGTCGATTCTGCAAGTGCTTGCTCCCAGGAGTCCCACCAGCTTGAATACATACTCTCAGATAAACAGGACTATCTACAAGTATAGTCATTTGAAGAACCAAACACCCACCTCCCCCCGCAAATATTTCTGAAATATATTAAAACAGCAGTCAAGCCCTGACTGGGTATAACACTTCTGTTATGATGCAGTATGTTTACTCTACAACATTGTACTTAAAAGCCTACATCATTGTAAAGCTCTATTGTAAATTTCCATGGAAAAATATTTTAAAGTATTCCTCAAATCCTGTGAACTATAACAAAACCCCAAATACTGGATCACAGACACTGCTATGACTTATGTTGTTCAGTGCCAGAAATCTGTGCAATAACATCAGCTTATAATACTTACTATGAGGCTGAACATTTGCCATGTGAATAAATTTAATCCCAACTAGTCTCTTCACAACTTGGAGAAAGTGGGTTTTTGTATTATAAAATCTTAAACTTTTACACAAGATCTTGTAGGTAACTGATGACCTAGCTTTTGGGGATGAATACTCATAAAAGTAAGCGTTTGTACATTTCAAATACCAACTAAAATCATTTTGTATTAAGGATACAGGTAAGTGAAATTACTGACTAATCAGTGTTCAAGTACATCTGAAATACTGTGTTCCCATGTATGAAATAGTTAAGGGGACAGGCAAAAACACTGTAAAGAGTTACACAGATTCTAATGTTTCCTCCCCCTCGTTCATAGCTTAAAACGAAAAGTTGTCAAACGTAGCTTATCAACCAGAGCATTTAAAAAAATAAGCATACAAAAATAAGCAGTCACCAGACAGGCAAAGTGGTAAAATCTAATAGCTTATTCACTCGATGACACATACCATTCTGTGGGAGAAGGAATACTTTTATTTAACAACCTGGTATTCCTTTAACAGAGACAAACGCTGCATCAGCAGCGACATAAAGGGAAGACAGACAAGACGACCGTTTCTCTCCTCACAGAATAAAAAAAACCCAAACAAAACCAAGCCCCCCAACCATTATCATGTGAAACAGAAAAGATCTTCTTGAAACGCAAAGTCAACTGAGGGACAAGCAGGTGTTTGCATTCTCTGCAGTTTAACTCATGGATTTCATTGTGTGCTTCACAGAAAGAAAAACAGTTTCATTTGTAGATCTTGCAGGGAAACAAAGAATTTCAACAAGAAGTCCCGATAAACATCTTACACTGTTAAACATCTTCACCAGGAGAGAGAGAAATATTCCCCCCCCCCGTTGCAAKCAACCGTGGACATCTTTTGTTCCCTGATAAATATTTGCCTTTGTCTTTCGTGATAAGGTCTGCTGCCTTCGCTTCACACAAAAAGGGCCCGGTTGTTTCTGTATAGAAAACATTTAATTAAGACCATTTCCGATTTTCTAGCCCCCCGTGCGCGGAGGAAAAAGGCGAGCGATAGAGGAGAAAGCCCGGCACCCGCTGGCTGCGAGGAGGGGCCCACAGGCGCCCTCGGCTGCCGGGCCGGGAAGCGCGGCCCCGCCGGCGGACAGAGCGGGGGACGGGCCTTTCCCGCGGGGCCAAGCCCGGGCGGGACCCGCCGGGGGCTGCGGGGACCGAGAGGTGCGCGACGGCAGGGCAGGGCAGGGCAGGGCAGGGCAGGGCAGGGCAGGGCAGCCAGGCAGCCAGCAAGCCCGCCCCGCACCGTCCGGCGGCGCCTGAGAGGCACAGGCGGCACCGGCCCCGCGCAGGCGGCGCGCGCCTCGCTCCCGCGGGGCGCCGGTTTCGGCGTCCTCTGCGGCCCCCGGTGCCGCGGAACGGGGGCTGGGGAAATGGTGGGAGGGGGTGCTGCGGTTTGCTCTGTCTGGCGAGGCAGGAGGAGGAGGGAAAAACATTTCTTGGTTGTTGGTTGTTTGGGTTTGGGTGKTTTTTTTTTCCGTGGGATTAGACCGAGTTGCTCTTCACACTACACTGTTTTGTTTTTAATCCTTTTGAAAGTAACGTACAATTTGGGTTTTGCCTCTTTGTCAAAACTCAAGCTTCACAAAAACATCAAAACCTTCTTACCAAAACGAAGAAAAAGAGCAGCCTTAATTATTTTTGAAATACTCCTCTGTCTGAAAAAAGCCATGCCAGACTCTACGGACTCTGCAATATTAGTTCTCTGAGGATTTCACCTATTTTATACACTGGAGTTAGAATTCACAAAATAGTTCCCACTGCTGTAGTAGTTTGAAATACTGAAAAGAGAATCTAGGAAACAAAATCATTATAATGTGTTCATACACACACACACACACACACACGGTACACAACTTCCAAAGCTCTTAGTCCTCATGTGTATGTTCATTTACTGGAATTAACACTCTTTACTGTGTTGACCGCCTGCAGGACCCGATCCTGAAATATTCCTGCATGCCAGACACTTATAACAATATTATTAAATGTGGGTTCACTGCAAGTCTAAGCCACTCAATAGAGCTACCTCCCTGTATACCTCAGGACAACATACCCACTCAAGCCACAGACTTACTACTTCACTCTCTATGAAATTTTGCTAAGAAGTATCGACAAAAGTACTAGTCTGAAATAGTAAGAATTAGAGTGCAAAATTTAAAAACACATGATAGGACTATGAAGAAATACAGCAAAGATACTCCACTAGGAAATATGCACAAAGTTGGGAGAGAGAATCATTCCTGCAATCCAAATATAAAACACAGGAGATGAGCTCATACTGTGGACATGACACAGTCCTGAGAGATTTTCCTTTGGTTAAATATTCAGAGTCACATTTTTTTCCTTCAAACCTTAGCACAATAAACTACATTTCTTTAACATTTGTACCATGTTTCAGAGAGTACAACTCATTTTTTTCTCCAGGAATATCGAAGTTTTGATTTCATGAATGAATTTCAAGACTTATTCATTGTGTGACACTAAAGACAACACCATAAACAGAAAAAAAAAAAAAWGGTTAATGTAAATAAATCAAAGTTATTCTATCCTTCTCCAGCCATCTGTCTCCCCATAATTACACATGTGAAAAATAGAATTTGCTAAAAGCGGCTATTTTAAAAGTCTATCACATTATTGTTCCAAGTAAAAAAACAAGAGTAGAAAGTGCTAACAGTATCATCTTACCTGCCTTTTAAGTAACAGTGTAAAAAACACAACAAGAAAGCCTGCAAGCTGACAAAGACTCTGGATTAGCGACAGCAATTGACCCAGTGAAAATGAATCAGCCTCACTTTTTCTTTAAATGAAACAGATTACTCCCCTACATATTGACACATCAAAAATATGATTACAGCTCAGCTTGAAATTACAGTGTGTACCATACACCTCTATGCTCTTAGCCCGTTTGCTCATCAAAGCACTCTTTCAACAAGAAGTGTTTTTTATGATCCCATAAATGTTGTGCTAATAGTTTTGAACCAAGAAAGGTAAATGCACCTTATGTTAGGCTGCTTTGCATAGACTCATTTCATAAAGCTCTCTAGTAGCTGATGAGTAAAAGCCCCATTTTTTTAACCTCCATTAGCAGTGAAAAGTTTTAGGTTAGATTCCCCGCTAAAAGTCTTGAACTTCCTAAAACTTAAGTGTGAAACGAAAGTTAGTTTTGTTAGCAGCACCACAAATTTCACAGGAGCATATCAAGGTGACCCTATACATATTAATATGTGTAAGAGCAGTACCTAAAAGACAGTATTTTTAAAGTAACATAATACAAAATCTTTGGTATGTCTCTGTTTTGTATATCTGTGAGCACTAGGATTCAATGAAGGACACATTTACATTTTTATAGGGGAAAAAATTCTTTAATGAATGATAATGACAGTACCACAAACAGAATACTGTCTTTTCACAGTTTGTGTGAATTTGATGACAAAGAAAACCATAAACAAGACCAAAGAGTKTAATGGGATTAATCCAAGATTATCTTAATTGATCCTCTCCGTAAGTACAGTGAAACCACATTCACTTAAGAGCATTCAAGAGGATAATGAGTAAACAGGAATTACCTAACTTTAACGTCAGCATTGGGCTGACAGTATCAAACAACCATGCAGAATACTGGACACAAATTAAACTAAGATAAAGATTAAAAGCTTCTGTCACTTACAGAAGGACCACCAAGAGACCTACCTATGTTTCAACTTTTGTTTATATAAGCAGGACAGATAAAGAGAGCTGTAAACTTGAGACTACTTCAGCACGCCAGGGATACACTTCTTAGCATATACTTATACTCTAGAAAAGTGAGATAAAGCCTCTTCCAAAGGTGATGTGGGTTATATTTTTGCCTACAAAGTCTGGGGCTACAAGAGAGATGTTTTTATTTATCAAACAAAATGTGGTAGGACTATTTGTAAGTGGTTCAAATATATTTAAGAAATAAGGAAGTGCACTTAGTACCTACTTCAATATCTGGCCATTGTTTAAATAACACATGAGTAAAAAACGTTAACTGTTAATAATCAAGGAAAGCTAGAAACTTTACTTAAGGAGCTATGGATCATAAGGTAATCATATCTTTATCAACACAGTAGGACAAAGAAGGAAACAAAGGCAAATACGTAACAAACAAAGCATGCTGCCTATCACTGGCAGGTCAGGCATGTTCCACACAAAACAGAAAAAATTTTTATATAAAATTTTTCCTAGGAAAAAAAATTTGTTTCTAGATCACGGTCATTACTGTTATTTTTGTTGTGTTGCATATTTATGTTATTGAGGGTTTTGGGGTGCTTAGTTTTAACCTAAGAAGTCATCTGTTCACATCATATATTCCTGCATAGATGCTGTTCATATCATATATTCCCAACAGTCCAAGTTTATATTTTCTGATTGAAGATATACATAGAGAAACTGTCTGAGTGCAGGGATGGGTCTGGGAAAGCCAAAACCTGCCTGGAGTTGAATCTGGTGAGGAATGTGAAGGGCAACAACAAGGGCTCCTATGGATATTTCAGCAGCAAAAGAAAGACAAGGGAAAATGTAGGCCTGCTGTGGAAATGGAGTGGGGGACATGGTGATAGGGGACGTGGAAAACACCAAGGTGCTCAATGCCTTCTTCACCTCTGTCTTTACTGGTAAGATAGGAATTCCAGGCCCCTGAGACATGAGGGGAAATCTGGAGCAAGGAAGTCTTAGCCTCAGTGGAGGAGGATCAAGTTAGGGAACTTTTAAACGAACTGAAGTAGACATAAACAAGTCCCTGGGACCTGACGGGATCTACCCCCGCATGCTGAGGGAGTGGGCTGATGTCCCTGCAAGGCCACTCTCAATAGTCTCTGAAAGGTTATGGTGACTGGAGGCTATGAGAACTGGAAGAAAGCAAACGTCACCCCCATCTTCAAGAAGGGCCAGAAGGAGGATCCAGGGAACTACAGGCCGGTCAGCCTCACCCCAGTCCCTGGAAAGGTGTTGGGACAAATCCTCCAGAAAAACATTCCAAACATATTAAAGACAAGGAAATGATAGGAGTAGTCAGCATAGGGACTGCAAAGGGAAAATCATGCTGGACCAACCCGAGAGCATTCTATGATGAACTGAGCAGTGAACGTTTAACTTGATTTTAGACATTTTACATGGCCTCCCATAACATCCTCATAGAGTCCATGAAAAATGGACTAGAGAAGTGGACAGCGAGGTGGACTGAAAACTGGCTGAACTGCCAGGCTTAAAGGGTTGTGATCAGCACAAGGTCCAGCTGGAGGCCAGTCCCTAGTGGTCTGCCCCTGGGTTTGATAACAAGGATAATATTTTTTAATCATCTCCCTCAATGACACAGGTGATAGGACAGAATGCACACTCAGCGAGTTTGCAGATGATGCAAAACTGGGAGGAGAGGCTGATATGCCATTCAGAGGGACTTCAACAGGCCACAGAAATGGGCCAACAGGAACCTCATGAAGTTCGACAATGGGAAATGCAAAGTCCCAAACCCGGGGAGGAATAACCCCAGGCACCAATACACGCTGGGGGCTGACCAGCTTGAAAGCAGCTCTGCAGAAAAGGACCTTGGGTCCTGATGGACACCAAGCTGATCATGAGCCAGCAACATGCCCTTGCAACACACTGACATCCTGGGTTGCATTAGGATAAACCTTGCTAGCAGGTCAAGGGAGGTGATCCTTCCCCTCTGCAAAGCTCTGGTGAGACACGTCTGGAGTTCTGGGTCCCAAGCTGGGCTCCCCAGTACGAGAGAGACAGTTACATAATGGAGTGAGTCCAGCAAAGGACCACAAAGATGATTAAGGGACTGGAGCATCTGTCATATGAGCAGATGCTGAGAGAGCTGGAACTGTTCAGCCTGGAGCAGAGAAGGCTCAGGGGCATCTTATCAACATGTATAAATACCTGATGGGGGAAGTAAGCAAGACGGAGCCAGAATCTTCTTGACAGGACAGGAGGCAATGGACACAAGCTGAAATACACGCAATTTCATTTAATGTAAGAAAACACTTTATTATTGTGAGGGTGGTTGAACACTGGAACAGGCTGTCCACAAAGGTTGTGGAGTCTCCATCCTTGGAAGCATTGAAAACCCAACTGGACATAGACCTGAGCAACCTGCTCTGGCTGACCCTGCTCTGAGCAGGGGGTTGGATCAGGTGACCTCCAGAGACACCTTCCTGCCTCAGTCAGTCTCTGATTCTGTATGTTAGGCACTACAATAAAATTCATGGTAAAACACAACACAGTTGCATGTTCACTGTTTTCAGCCACCAGAACTATTTCTGTTAAATTATCCAAGCTGGAGAAAAAAAGAAATCAAAACCAATTTAGAGTTAGACAAGTGGATACACAGCTACAAGAGAAAGCTGTGAAGTGAAGACAGACTTGGCTTATCCATAAAAAAAAAATATATATATATACAGAAATGAAAGTAGTCTTCTGATCTGAATCACATACTGAAGCGAATCCAGCAGAGGCCACCAAGCTGCTGAAGGGCTGGAGCCCAGGATGTAGGAGGAGAGGCTGAGGGAGCTGGGCCTCTTCAGCCCACAGAAGAGAAGGCTCAGGGGAGACCTTATTGCTGTTACAACTACCTGACCAGAGGATACAGAGAAGACAGAGCCAGACTCTTCTTGGAGCTTCAGAGTGGAATGACAAAAGGCAATGAACATAAGTCAGAACATGGGAAATTCTGATTAGATATAAGGACTTTTATTTATTTGTTTGTTTGTTTTGCCATGAGAGTGGTCAAACACTGGTACAGGGTGTCCAGACAGGCTGTGGAATCTCTTCATGGAGGAATTCAGTGGAGGACTGGACACAACTCTGAGCAACCAGATCTAATTAGATCTGTTTTGAGTAGGGCGTTGGACCAGAGACCTCTAGAGGTCCCTTCCAGCCTCATTTATACTGTGATGCTGTGATCACCATGATTGCAGAAAGACTAAGAATGTAACTTGTAGGCAACTTTACAAGCATAAGTATGTGGAGTACACACAGGAGCTTGTAACTGCTTTTTTCTTGATGAAACTTAAACGTATAAAAAAATGCATGTCATAAAAGACAGTGAACCTCTCCTCCTTCAAACTGGTTACTGAGAATCATCTCTGCAAAACTATCAGCAAGAAGTTACCTTTGTCATCAAAGACTGGTTTGGAAGATTTACATATCTGTCTGTCTATCATACAGACACTTACTTTACATTTATTTTATTAAGTACATAACAAATCACAATGGCAAGCTTTTCACTTCTGAAGTCACTTGTCATTTATACCTTTGATAGTTACCCTGTCAAGACAGCAGGTTTTTTTTCTCACAGATATTTGTACAGAACCAAGTGTTAATCTAACTCGGGGTGAAGGTTCTTGGATGTACTACAAGATGCATCAGTAATATTAGGAGAACCTACACCAACAAAGCAAACCAAACCAAACCAAAACAAAAAAGGTATTAATGCCAGAGAAGAATCCTGAAAATATTTAGCAGACATATGTGTRTGTGCGGTGGTGGCATGGGCAGGGGCAGAAGATGAAGCTGGTCATTGCACTGTACTTCTAACATTTGTTCTGAGTAAGCATACCAACACCAGCAGGTACAACCCCCTTCTGGCCACCATCACTAATGGCAGAACACAAAGGGTGAGGTGATGTGCTGGGCAGACATTTGAAATCAGCTCAGCTGTTGATGTGCTATAGCTTTGTTCATACATATAATGCCAATGCAAAAAAAAACCTTCCTCCTTTCAGCCTTGGCACTATATAAACAGAGCTTCCCTTCTCCCACAAGCATGCTAGGAAGCCTGAACGGCACTGTGCTGGGTGGATAATATACTGGCAGCAGTGCCTCCTTTGCCCGTTAACCAATTCCACAGTACAGACATGCCCTGCAACCCCAGGATTTGGACCTCAAATTGACATCTATCTCTGGCTGGACATGCTTGGACCTCATCCCCTCAGACCAGACCTGGGGTTACTGTCTCCATGAGTACCTCAACTGGTTCCAGTTAGGTTCAGGTTTGCTCCCACTGGGACTGATGACAGAGCAGTCAGTGACCAGAACAAACCCCTCAGAGTGCTCTGCTATTAGTTCACAGGGGAAAAAAATTGGAACAAACAGGTCTGAAAATAGATTCACATGCTTCCCTATTTTTCCTTGAAGTTCACCATTCCTTGAATCCTCTTCTAGAGCTCTTGTCTGTTCCAGGCCCTTTCCCCAGACAAATACCGGCAATGAACACTCCCCCACACAAAAGGGATTTTTAACTGTTTACTGATCCTTTGTGCTCTAGATGCCAGCTAGACAGAAGTGCTGTATCTCTTTACATTGGATTCTAGATGCTATATGAACTGTTACTTTGGTGTTACCATCACGCACTTTCTCCAACAAATTCAAGGGCCAAAACCACATAAAAAATAAAAAAGCAACCAATTATATAATAAAACATTTTTTTGGTAGAAATTACCCTAAAAGGAAATTAAACTACAGACTTCCAAAGTAGTTTTCATACTACACTCTTACTGGCATAAATGGAACCAGCACTTCTTGGCACTGTACTTGATGACATACAAATGTATTAGAAAAGATTTCCCTGCCCTGAAGACGTCATATATTTTTTAGCTGCCCGAGAAACCTCTAAATCWGTGGTTTAATTCACTGGCTAGTGTTTCAGAGAGTTCCTATGAGCTGTAGGAGTTAAGTTAATTTTCTTCAGGGCATGAGTTTTAGGTTACATTTTTTGTTTCAGAGAAATACATTCCAAATGTCATCCATGTGCTTTCCTCTGCCTAGCAATCCCTTGCAGGCATCATCCTGCACATCTTTTACTAGGGAGTTAAGATGGGCATCTTCATTCTTTCCTACTGGGCTTTTCCTCCAAAAGATTAATTTCCAGCCTTCCTTGTTTGCTTTCTGCTGGGCTTGTATTCCCAGGCTACTTCTCTAGGAAATTGCATGTTTCAGACTATCTTTAATATCTCAGAAGCCTGCTTTGAAAGGGCCAGCTTGTCCTGAAACAGGATCCAAAGATAAGTGGGGTAGCCAGAGGCTTCATATACAAGCACCCAAAGGAGAAGGTCAGATTTTTATTCTTAAAAATCAATTGGCAGCATCTACTATCTATGGAAGTTTAATAATATTTTTAGGATACTTTTGTGAAGTTTTCTCATTTGATTCATTTCACTCGAAACCTCTAATATGGTCCCTTACTCATACTGCTAATTTATGCAGTAACAGATGTGAATAAATCGACTGTAATCACTTATGCAACCAATTTTGCTGTTGCCTATCTCTGCTATCCTTTCTATTCTATCTTTTGCTCATCCTTTCACTTAGGCATAAGTTCAACAAATAGTTGAAGGTTTTGAACCTTGTTTCTTCAGTTTTCCCTTGACTGATATACTAGGTACACTGGAGAGATTGGAGAACCGGTGTCAGAGTTCACCATTAGTATGCTCAGGCCAAAAGGTGAATATGAAAAACGCCAGTGTCTCTGAAGTCTTCAGAGACAAAACCCAAAAAAACCCAACTGAGCCCTTGCAAGACCTACTGAAATGTGAAATAAAAAAGCCTAGAGCACTTTTATGAAGCACTGGAGCAGACCCCCTTGGAAATCCAGGGACTACTTTTCCTTCAGTGAATTCCAAATGGATCTGAAACACAGTGAGGAACAATCTGTACTCCTCATGGGCATTATTGCTTTTTAGTTGTTCAAACTTCAGTGTATCGAAGCTGTACTATTTTATTCCAATGTTGTAATTAATTATCACCACCCCAAAACAAAAATATACACTCAATGTGTTCTATAAATAATTACAATTAATTGTGTACTATAAATAGTTACAATTAATTCTGTAGAAAACAATCTGATTTTTGGTTCAGAGTAACTGTAATAAATATAAATTTCTCTTTCTAAGGGCAACCTTAATTTGATGCATGGTTGTACTTATCTAGTTCTTAAACACACCTCCAGTTCTGGGCCCGCTTTCCATGTATAAATATCTCTTAAAGGATACCAACCTAATTAACCTACTTCTGTGTCTAGTTTGCACTCGAGTGCGAACTAGAAGAAGCACCCAGAAGCACAGTCACTGAGAGCCCAGGAAAGATACAGTCAACCTGCTTTTGGTTTGGGGCTTCTATACCAAAATCCAAATTTGCCTGAAGCAGCTCCTGATTTAAGCAGCAAATAATATTCTGCTCAGTCCTAAGTTGGAGTTTATTCAATGTGGAAAGAATACAACCTCTTCGGCTGTGAAGGTCTAGAGCTCTCCACTGAGCATGTAAAAACTGAAGCATTCCAAAAGCTTGCAGCCTGGCCAAATCTGAGCAATTTTTGTAGTACTGTAAAAGACACCTTCCCTTCTGCCCTGCTGCATTAACTGAAGGGCAGAAGACACTTTCTGGAAGAGGTTGCCTAAATATTAGCGGAAGGAAGGAAGGGTTCCCTCTAAATTTCTGAATCCTTTTGGCAGAAAGGGAAAGGGAAGAGTGAAGAAGATGGATAATTTTAACTTAAAAAATTACCGTTTGCCAGAAATTGATTGAAAGCAGGATCTTAGAGTGGAAAATGCTAGGCACCATTCATAGACAACACTTGCCAGCCTGAAGGAAAAAGCACTGTAAACCCAGACAATACAAAACAGTTCTAAGCGACCATATACTGAATATTTTAAAACATTAAATATGTTAAAAAATAGAAATCTGTACAACAGAAGGCATATGTACAAAGTCCAAGGAATAGCAGTGAGGTCAATAGGAGCTGAAGAGTCTCTACAGCTTTTAGCAGCAAGCGCATAATTGTAAGTGTGGAAGTGTTTAAAAACTGTGTGCTTTACTTATGTGACTTTTAAAAAAATAGTTCCTTCAGGTGTATATTGACTTAAAGCATGAAAGTTCCAAGCAAAGAAACCGGAATTGCACTTCCTTCATCCAAGTCATCAGCTTCACACTAATTGAGTAATAACAACACAGTAATGCAGCTACCCCTTACCATTCAAGCTGTAGACTTAAGTGTTTAAACGGTGACTTGTTTTTCCAGATATGCAGTGTAAAATCCCTAAAGACCTAGAAAAGGAAGGCAATAAAAGGCAGTTAGAAAAGCACGTGTTTTACTAAGTTTGACTGGAGGTCTGTTAATTTTGTATGATTTCTGTTTTGAGATCTAGCTGAACACGTCAGTGGGAGGCTAATTTAAAGGATGCTGGAATTGAGGCCTCCTGAATTTTCAACACTATTGTGCCCATAAAGGCTAACTTGGCAACATTAAATCATTAAGTCACATGCCAAATATTGTGTTCATAGCTACCTTCAAGTCCTTGGGCTGAACTCACCTAACCATTTTGTGGAATGAGGCATTTCCACATTGCTTCAAAATCCCTCTTTTTGAGAAGACACTGATAATACTCCTTTGCATTTATTTATTCATTTTCCTTCTTACAGCACAGATAGTTCTAAGGCTACTAGAGCACAATTAATCTGAATATTAAAATATCCCATATCTACTTGGTCAATTAACACACAAACTCCTCATATTTCTTTTTGTAAACTTACATGTCAAAGTAGGTGAAATGTGCTACACCAAAATTAACAGCAGTTATGATAGGTCAGAAAAAAAGCAACGTTCTCCTCAATGCAAAAAAATAGTTTTAAAAGTCCATGTTGTTTAGGGTCTTGCCTAATTTAATATTGAAAAATTCCTTAACTTATTACTACACTAAGGAGAACAATACTTACATTATCACTTGAAATAATGATTAAGATTGTCTCCGTTACAGATTCCGATTATGAAATCTCTTTAGTTACAAGATAAATAGATTGGCCTACAATCTTTCTATAACATATCAAAGAATCTCTTTCAACCAATTCATAGTCTAAGCTAATGAGTCTTCCAGAATGCAGAGAAATCAGACTTCAAAATAAGAAGCTACAATATAACCATTTTTCCTCAAGTACCTTCAAAACCAAAACTCTTTGTTTTGGGACACACTCAGCACGAAAGCTGGCACTAGGGGCATAAAAAAGGCCAAAGAGGAAGAAAAAATCAAAAGTGAGAAAAATATTTATAATTCTGATGGAAAACATTGTACAAACCCAGTGCTTCTGGGTGTTCGATTCTTTAAACTGAGGGTATGTTTCAAGTAATCTATAAGAGATTTTAAACAACAATCTAGACTTTTAATATTCCTAGAAACATAAAAGATTATTAAAGCAATAACTGTAACATCTAATATTTCAAAATATTCTATGTATTTCTTAAATCAGCATTTTTCTTATGACATTCAGCAGATGTTATTCCCACTGAATAAGAAGCTATGTATAACCAATAACTAAAGCCAACTAAATTGAAGGAGAATTAATCAGAAACAGCATCACTTCCAATACAGCTATAGTACTTCTTATATAGCTATAGTACTTATAGGTGGCATTTAATTATAAGCAAAAGGAAGACACACACACCAACACACATGAACACAAATGCCAGAGTCCCTAAGAAATGCCAGAGTCCCTAAGAAATCATCGCAGCATGATCTCCACTTACGTATGTTCCCTTGTGGAGTGCTAACACTACATATAATAGAGACTGTGGAGTGGAAATATCAGCAAAGATCAACCATTGTAAATCCTTCTGCAAGCACTGGAACTGACACAGCTAATTAAACTGGTTCATATAAGAAACAGGCAAGTCCATAAACATAGTAGAAAGACAAGTAATTCAAGTAGTTAATTCGCATAACAAAAAGCAAGACCATAAAGTTGTTTCCAATTCAACTCTGCCCTTAAGAAGTGCGGTCTCCTTAAAAGGGAGCATGTAGAGGCAGTAAGGGTCATCAGCTCAGCATTAGACAGTACATGACACGGGCATGAATCAACTATCTGCTCCCAAAGAGAAGCAGGCTACAAGTTTGTGGAAGGGACAGGAGAGGTCCTCTTGTCTTTCCTCAAGTCTCTCTCTACCAGTTGCTGTCTCCTACCATTCCTGAATACATCAAAAAGAAATCAAGATCCACTGCAAGAAACCCACACCAAAGGTCCCAAAGCAAGCTATTAATTTCTCACCTTTGTATTACTGCTTTTGAGAATTCAAAATATACATGCTTAGTAAGAGACACATGAATAAAAATCCACTGTCTTGAATTTCAAAGTGTCAGTTGTTGAAAGAGTCACTTGACAAGAAGGTGGAGCTTTTTGGTTTATTTGTTCAATTGAATGAAATGGTATATCTCCCGCACATTTTATTTAAGTATTCACACTGCAAAAACTTATTCTTCCATCTTGTCTCAAAGTAAAGTGAAAAGTAATTTCATTTTCACATTGGTTTTGGTACTAGAACTAGCCAGACACCCGGCATTGCTCCCTATTACAGGTTTTGCCTTTCTTCAAAGACAGCTTTGTTAATATTATTGAAATAAGAACCACTGGAGCGATTTTCTGAGGAAGCAAAAGTTTCAGTTTCAGGAGAGTCTGAGGGTACTTACTGAGAGAAGAGTGGGAAGGAATACAGATCAAGGAAACAAATGGCCCAGCTAGATGACCTGCAGAGTATTTTACTGAAAGCACAAACATCAACTAGACTCAAACACAATACAAAAATGTAAGGTTTGGGTAAAACTGGGTTTTGTCACGATGTTCTCATGTTGAGCTTGGAGAATAGGAACAGGAAGATGGGTGGAGATGTAGGCAGTTCTGCCATACGCACAACTTTCAGCTTCATTCTGGTTTATATACAATACTCTCAACACAACATAAACTCTTTGCATTCAGCCCCATTTTCACCAAAAAAACCGGCTTCCAAAAAACCAGCTGCTTTAGTTTTCCASAGCTCTTCCCTATCAACAACTAAGCCAGCTGTGAATGCTGTCCAATACTTTCACAAGGCAGAGGAAGGAGGAGAAAGGAAAAATGACACCCCTGTGCTCCGAGTGGAAAGTTTCACTGCTGCCTTGGGCATCGTGTTTCGTGAGTGCCAGCTTGGGTTGCACAAGCGATCCCTGCAGCCAGTCATCCTGCCCTTCCTTATCAGCCTGGGAGGAACAGATGGAGCAAAACCAGGTCTTCTGCAGGGGTTTGAGTGACAAGTTACTACATTTCCAGTTTTTAAAAAATATACAAATGTCAAAGGGAAATCTAATGAAATGTGCTTGTTCATAAATGCATGCTGAAGTGAACAGGAGAAAAAAATGTTGCCAGTGGCAAAGGAAGGTATACAAACAACATTTAAATACAGAAAGTCTCAGTGTACTGTGAAATATTCTATATAATAAAAAATACAGAAAAAAATTAACACTGCAGTTGCTTACAAGCCCATCTCACTGGAGATATGGGGGTTTTTCCCCCAAGTATTTAAATAGTATTTTCAAACACCCTAGCTGCAACTTTAGAAAGCATAATCCAAAAGATTCAAAATAGCTACTGACACAGAAGGACTGCAAAAAGCTACAAAAATTCTAGTTAGGTATAGAGCGCAAATCTTTATTTTATTAATATCTACAAATGAGAAACCATTTCAGGAGGTAAAGGATGGGGTAAAGGATGGGTACTGTGTTTCCATAGTTGGTTTGGGCCCAATAGCTCAAATAACTTGTTGAGAGACACATCTACTTGCAAAATGAAAAAAATTTAGATAAATAGAAACTTGTTTAATCATTAATAAAATCCAAGTATTTTAATCAGACAAGACGGTTTCCAAATTGATTCAACTGATCTACAGAAATTAGAAATCAATTGCAGTAAACTTATAACTTGTAGATCATCTCTGTAGAGCATGCTCTAAGCCATTTGAAGATATTGCCTGACCAACCTAGTGGCCTTCTATGATGGAGTGACTACATCAGTGGATGTGGGAAGGGGTACATGTTGTCTCTGGACCTCTGTAAGGCCTTTGACACGGTCCCCCACAACATCCTTCTCTCTAAACTGGAGAGGTATGGATTTGATGGGTGGCCTGTCTGGTGGGTGAGGAATTAGTTGGATGATCGCATCCAGAGGGTAGTGGTCAACGGCTCAATGTCCGGACGGAGATCGGTGACGAGTGGTGTCCCTCAGGGGTCCATATTGGGACCAGTACTGTTTGCCATATTCATCAATGACATAGACAATGGGATCAAGTGCACCCTCAGCAAGTTTGCAGACGACACCAAGCTGAGTGGTGTGGTCAACACGCCTGAGGGATGGGATGCCATCCAGAGGGACCTGGACAAGCTCGAGAAGTGGGCCTGTGTGAACCTCATGAGGTTCAACAAGGCCATGAGCTTCAACAAGGCCAAGTGCAAGGTCCTGCACCTGGGTCGGGGCAACCCCCAGTATCAATACAGGCTGGGGGATGAAGGGATTGAGAGCAGCCCTGCCGAGAAGAACTTGGGGGCACTGTGGATGAAAAGCTGGACATGAGACAGCAATGTGTGCTCGCAGCCCAGAAGGCCAACCGTATCCTGGGCTGCATCAAAAGAAGCGTGGCCAGCAGGTCGAGGGAGGTGATTCTGCCCCTCTACTCTGCTCTGGTGAGACCCCACCTGGAGTACTGCGTCCAGCTCTGGAGCCCTCAGCACAAGAAATACACAGACCTGTTGGAGCGGGTCCAGAGGAGGGCCRCRAAAATGATCAGGGGGATGGGACACCTCTGCTATGAAGAAAGGCTGAGAGAGTTGGGGTTGTTCCGCCTGGAGAAGAGAAGGTTTTGGGGAGACCTTATTGCAGCCTTTCAGTACTTAAAGGGGCTTCTAAAAAAGATGGCGGCAAACTTTTTAGCAGGGCCTGTTGCGACAGGACAAGGGGGAATGGCTTTAAACTAAAAGAGGGTAGATTTAGACTAGATATAAGGAAGAAATTTTTTCATAACGAGGGTGGTGAAACACTGGAACAGATTGCCCAGAGAGGTGATAGATGCCCCATCCCTGGAAACATTCAAGGTGAGGTTGGACGGGGCTCTGAGCAACCTGATCTAGTTGAAGATGTCCCTGCCCATGGCAGGGGGGTTGGACTAGATGACCTTTAAAGGTCCCCTCCAACCCAAACTATTCTATGATTCTATGATTGTGGTGAAGCTTGTAAGTTATCTGTACCTAAAGCTCGGACATAGAGAGGTCCTTTGTATTGCCAATGACTTGATATGTATGAAGTAAAACATATTTGTTTTCAGACTAAATGTTTTCAAAATATTTTGCTTAAGGTAATATAACAAACAGAGAACCTGATATAGACCTCAAAGACATTGCCCTGGGGCTATTTTATTCCACAGTCATCTAATACAGGGACTTCTAAACTCCAAAGCACCTGGAACTGGCTGCCATCACAGAAAACATGTTGAGCAGATGGCCTGCAACCTGTTTCAGCCTGCAATCTCCATGGCCCTAAAACATTAATTTCAGTAAAATATGTAGTGAAACCTCATCAAAATGTGTGGTATTTGTAAAGTAGAATCTCATTTTAAAACCCTCTTGAATCAACATAAGTTTAATTTGCATTTCATTGTGCTACTTACTATATGTCAGGCACATAACCCAAACCTGTATCAGAACATCATATGCATCTCCTGCCAGAGAAAAAAACCACATATTAAATAAAAATAAGAGTAAAAAAAGAGTGGGGCTGCTTGTTTATGAACAATATACTCTCTGATCATAAATGAACACTCAGTCTACAGAAGCAGACTGGACCTAATCTGAACTAAAACCCCCAAAAGTGTCCCCAGGTGTGGTCATCAGGTCCTCAGCACCAAATGTTTTGCTTTTCAGATTTGCTTCTATTGCAYTCTAATATTTGCTAATGTAAACAAGCAAACTGATGCATTAAATTCTAATTATTAACTCTGAAGAGCTACATTTAAAGTTTTAAGATCTTGATAAGCTTTCAGCATAGTGGAGCTGTTCTCATAAAGATGTAATGAAACTGTAGTGCCAAATCTTTAGTTTGGTTTCAGACATACAAAGCAAACAAAAGTGGTTCAAACAAACGGACCTTTACTGCTGTTTATTCAAGGGTAATTTGACCTGAACCGTCAGCAGGATCCAGTGGTACTTCTTGGTGTGGGCAGCCATCATGTTTCTGGCATAGTCCACTGCAACACCAGCCACATGAATACAAATAAAAAGCCTGGGACCATCAGCTGTGTAAGTCAAACCATAGAGATGTGAGATTTTTGAAACTAATATTCAGTGGTTTCCTAGATTTTACAAGCACATTTTTAAAAGTGTTTCTTTTCTGCTAACCAGCATTACAGCTTGAAATTTATATAAGTCATTTCTAAAGATATCTGTATACCAAACATCTGTAACAAACCTAGGATTTCAGCCAGGCAGAGAACCACTAAATGCACTGACAGATACCCTGGACTCCAACTGGGCATCCAACTGACCTGCAAACAGTTCTGGCTGCCAAACTGTGTCCTTTAAACAAGTTACACAGTAAAGTAGACTCATTCCACTCCTGCACTCCCCAAATATTTATTCATTCTCCTAAATCCTTATTCTGCATCCAATTGCTCTTTGGCAAGCTGCGGGGCCAAAGATGTCAGGCCTCAGCTGCCTCTGGGAGGCCTGCACGAGCTGCAGCCACTTTATTTTTCTTTTGTCCCAACAAACTCCCTTCTGAGTTTTGGGCTGAGCTGTCCCCATCCATGCCCTTCGTAAGTGCTTCCACAGCACGGGTTTAAGCTCTCCTCTGCAGCAACAAGTGAAGACGCAAGCTGTACAAATTCCCTCTGTCATGGTACCTCTCTTCTGGAAAGATACTGTGCGACTCAGGGCTCAGCAGATGTTGCTCTGCAGAAGAAGCACCAATGACCAAAGAGGCAGTTCTGAAGAAATGCCACTAGGCACCTGCATTGCCCACAAAACAGGATGGACAGGAACAACAGAGAGACTTGGTGGGAGACCAGGGAGCAAGTTGTGCTAGGATTTATTTAGAAAAGAAATACATGGCAAAGGAACAAGGTTTCTGATCCTACAGTGAGGTTAACCAACTGTATTGATTTTTATCTCAGTCTCAGCAGCTTTAGCTCCCCTCACATTTCTGATGATTGGCAGTACATGTATATTTTCTATTACATTAGTCTTGTCAGACAGTTCTTCTCCAAAGATATCAAACTTTTATTGTACACCAGCAAAGTAAAATTTGCTTTCATATGATGAGGTCTATGGGTGGGCCTAGCTCCTCTACTTCATTGGTGTTATGACAGAAGTCACACACAGGCTCAGAAAACAGACCTTAGAACACTTGTTCTGTAGAACACTTTTCCTTAGTTTTGAAACAGTAACTTTGTGCTATCCTTAGATGTAAGGACAGATTACTATACAGATTACTTTAAGTGTTGTAAATTATTCCATAGCAGCAAATCTCAGTTACAAAATGTGAACAGCACATAGTCAAATGGTGAAGAAACTTTAGGTTGTATGAATAGATATACTTGACTCTTCTATTAAATGTTGGCTTCATAAATCAAGTCACTACATAGGCTGTCCTGCAGAGTTAGGGCCTTGCTGATAGGCAGTGTAATATGACCACTTACTATTCTATGATAAACTGTAGGGAGGAGACCAATGCTCAGTTTTAAAAAGCAAAACCCTTATCTGAGCCCTGGTATGCTTTACATTATCTGCTGATGCCTCCTTCCAGTTATCTTTCTAATTCCTAGTGATATCTCAAATTCTGACTTTCTAACAGGCAGCTAACTTAATCTATGAGCATGCTCAGCAGACTTTTTAGCTGAGCAGCTTGAATGCTTATTATTAAACTGTACTGTCCATGCTTAATAGTTTACAATGCACTAAAATCAAACCCAGCCTCTTTGTGAACAGTTACAGAATTCCCTGCCAAAATTGGTTCATCTCTCCCCAGCTGTTTTAGCTGCAGAAGTTTTCAAAAAGTGGGTCAAAAAAAAAGCTGTTAAAGTATTGTATTTTTCTCCCTTGTCTCAGAATCGGAGATGCTATCATTATCATCTACTTTCCTCCCTAAAACCAAACCAAACCAAACCAAACCCCACTTTCTAAAGCAGAAAGCACTTCACCTTCTGAGCTTCACAGAGGTTACAACGCCAAAAAAATTTATCTAAAAGGAAAACTGGAAAACTTGTTAAACTTCATTATATGTATCACCTCTACTCCATTCACAGTAACTGTGTATCATTTAGGAAGTGTGTTAGAGGTGCGTTATCTTAAGTTCCACACCATAAGTGTGTGCCAAAAATTTTAAAGCTACCCCTAACAAAGAGGGGAAAAGGAGTAGCTTTGCTTACTTTGTCACTTACATTGACCTATTTAAAAGGAGCTTTCACAGTAATTTAAAAGTAATCAATCACTTAAGGACAAGCCAATCTTTCTATTTACCCAAGCCAGACAAGGATTGCTTTTCTAATTTCATAAGGACTTATTAGCTGGTCGGTGAAAAACAAAACAAAAAGCTAAAGTATAAAAATAATTGAGGTTGTCTTTTACTTAGCTTAACATATAAACTGGAGAGCAGATTTACGACTTTGAAAACTTAGCACTTCTGAGTAGTGTAAAATACATTTCTACATGCCTCCAAAAAGCCAATGACTTCGTATTGTCTCTTTTGGTCGTTCATCTCCTTGTCCTGCTTTGCTCCAATGAGTCATCATTTTAATCCTCCAAGTGCTTCTGATGCACTTACACCGTAGCACATAGATACCACCTGCTTTTTAACTCAAGAACTGCAACAAGAAAGCATTTCACACCGGCCAGCCCAGAAACTGAGAGATTTTACAAGAGGAAGAGTCTGTCTGCTGCTCTTGCTTTTCCTAAAATACCTTGTGCTGGTCACCGTGTTCCCCCTCTGAGAGGGGTCCAGGTCAGAGCAGGGGGAAGGACATGGGGGGCTTGGCGCCCTGCATTGCAGGGGGGAGAGGGAGACCCTGTCCCATTCCTGCTCCCTGCGTTGTAGCCAAGCAGAGCTGGCACGTGCCAGCACTTGCTGTGACCACCTCAGGCCACCACTGAGACTGCTGAAACCACTTACGGTCTGGTCCACAGAGCTGCAGGCCTGATGCCAATCACAAGGCTAAGGGGCACCTTGCCAACCCCCAAAGCCTGGCACGCTTGGAGGGGACGTAGCACAGGGGTGCAGCAGCTTGCACTAGGCCTGGCCCCAGGGGTCTCCTCCAGAGCCAGCATGGCATGCGCCTCAGCCCCAAGAGAGCACCATCACCTCTCCACTGGCCCTGTCAGTCACCACCTGAAGGACACAGAGTGAATGATCTGAACTCCTGATGATGGGCATCCATGCCACACTGCTCCAGGGCACTGCATGATGGCCCAGGAGCCTCACATCCCTGAAGACTTGTCTGTACTGTCTGCCTCCCCTCAACACAGCAGCTCTCCCTGCCTGTGCCGATACTCTCCTTCATGGTGCAAGCTAGTAGCCTTGGTGATGTTTCAACCCTCCTGTTGCCAGGCAGCGCATAACCACATGCAACGATGTGTCCCCTCCACCAGCGGGAGACGTCAAGGTTCATGGCGGATGCCAGGTGACCAGAAACAGGGAGCCACTGCCATCTCCACCCACATCACATCAACCACACTGCTCCCTGCCACGAAGGAGGCAGCTCTCTCTGCCACCCCTGGCAGCTCGCTGCACTGCTTGCACCTTTGGTTGGACCCAGCATGGCTGCACTTGACTGCAGACCTACAATCTATATAATTTACACCAGACAACTGCTTTAGCAAAGGATTTCAAGAGAAAATGATAACTAAAAATAAAAGAAGATGCCACCTTCATTGCAAGGAAGATGAACAACTGTTCAAGAAATTGTTAAGAATACCTGCTAACTTCAAGTTGGTTCAGCTTTTCATGGGATTCATTTTTATTTTCATATACTGTTTGATATCCTAAGGAATCAAGTTTTGTTTTTTTCAATAAAGCACTTGCTCCATTCAAATGGAAGCATTTAAAGACAGGGTATTCCTAAAAAAGTAGTCTTACTCTTCTACCAGGGAATAGTCTTCTACCATCTAAGAAGGGAAACGATAGCTTCTGCCCTTGGTGCAAGGGTGTCATGCTAGTAACGTTAATCCATTTCAAGAAGACAGGGGCTCCCTCTTCCTCCTCTGTATTCAGCCCGTGAAGTAGATTTCAGGTTCAAGCTCCTTTTTCTTGAAATAATTCATTTCTTGATGCACTTTTTAAAAGCAGAAACATTTGAAATGGGCATAACCAGAGGTTAACCCTGGAAAAAGGGTTGGGCTGCTAATGAGTGTTACAAACCAGCATGATATCAGCTCTCCAGAGGAAGCAGGGGAAGAGTACCACCCTGAACAGGGCCCAGCAGCAATGAAAGAAATTTAATCCCGAGTTAAATGAGATGGGAGGCATTTCATAATATAYTTGAGATGAATATTTTATTCATCACACAGCTACAGGAAATAATTAACCCTATAGATAAGATTTTGTAGTAATAATAATAAACATGATTAGAAATAGCATTATCACCTTGTAGTCCCTAAAGTATACTCTGTTCATCAGATGAAACTAGACCAAATGTAAAAGAAAGAGCATGTACAGCCTCAGCCCATGCAGGGAAACCAGGAAAATATTCAGTCGTACAGAACATAAAGTACAGGAGAAGAAACAAGTAAATTAATAGTCCATTGGCAAGGACATAGTATGATAGTTAAGAGTTTGATTGTTCTTCCCAGGCTCTGCCACTGTGAGCCTCTGGGCAAGTCACTTCACTCTGAAAACCAATTTATATTTCTATAAATTAAACAAGAGAGTAGGGTCCTCTTGGCAGAGCGAGAGAGTTTATGCTGGGGGCAACAATTCTTAAAAAGACTTGGCACTAAGAGTGGACATGACTCCGCCAAACATGAGCTCCCAATGTGCTGTTGGGGCCGAAGGGAAAAATGCATCCCTGGAGGCCTGTGTAGAAGAAGCCTGAATAGGACTGGAGGGCTTGGATTAACTGTATACTTGGCACTCAAGCATCTAGTGTTGGAAGGCTGTATCGGTGTCTGGTGTGTACAATTCAAGGAACTCACTAAAGAGCCTCACAAATAAAGGACTGGAGGAAACTCTTTAATGCAGCTCCATTCATCCTATGAAAATTATGTCTGACTTGATCATTGTCTAAAAGAGTTTTGACAGGAGGCTCTTACAGGTAACAGGCAACACTACAAACAAGCTCCAGCAGACAAGTTCAGATCAGATATACGATGCAGATACACAGGGAACAGTACTTCACCACTGGAACACCTTCCCAAGGGTGATGACAGGTTCTCTGTCCTTGACCCTTTTAAATCAAGATTGGATCTTGCATTCTGAAAATCATACTTCATATAGGAATTCATTCAGATTACACACAGAAGGTTAGCCTGAATGATCACAATTTTTTTGTTCTTCTTTTTCTTTTTAATCTACAAGCACCCACTACACGTAACAATGATTTAGGCTTATGTAATTCAATAGACTTTGTAAAACAGTCTTAAAAGCTCTGATTAGAAGTCACAGTTGCAAAGTATTGTTCATGGAAATACTGGTTCCTTAATATGATGTAATTCCCATATTGGTGAGTCACTTATTAAAGATAACTTTTTTCTTCTTATATATTAAATTAACGGAACAGCAAAGAATAACATATATAGTAAAATTATGGCATACAAAACATGGCATACACTGCACAGTTTAGACTGGTATATACAGATGTGGAAAAGAGGTGGATGAGAAGATTTAAAAGTGACCAAATAAAAGCTTTTGGGGAAAAGCTCTGTGTAGGAGCAGCTACCACAAAGGGAAGTCTTCACAAACCTGTTCCCAGCRGTAGGTTTTCTCCTCATCTAAATTTTCACTGTCAGGTCCCCAATGCTTCTACCCTCCAGCTGCTGCTGCCTACCTTCCTTGCCAGCCCTCAGCCCAGGGCCTTCCCCAGCTCTGCACCACTTCTCATCCTGGCTAGGATGGTGGTCTGAGTCTCCAGCATCTACACGCTCCAGCTGCTAGATGATTCAAATGGACCTTATGGGCCAAACAGCCTATAACCAATTAGTTCATTCAAATAACTTCTTTTGTGGTTAATTTACAGGGAGGGAGAGGACCATCCAACATGTAGGACATGTTGCTTTTAGACATAAGGCACTCAGATTACTTTATTATGTTATTCAGGTTTGCTTTTAAAAAAAAGGCAAAACAATAGGCTAGTTTCGTTGATACATGTTGATCTGTTGCATCACTTCAGTAACACAAAGCAGTCATAAACCCTGTTTAATTGGCATTTTAAGGCAGGTTTATGGCTACAAGCATTGCTAAAGTATTACAAAGCAGAAGAAGCACTGAACCCTTTCCCTGTTATCCCAGGCTCTACAAACATCAACAGATATTTACACTGTGGTCTATCTATTTATTGATTAAATTGCCAAATACCATTTTCTGCTCTCTGATTTCTGCTCCATTTATCATGTGTTCAGCTACCTTCAGCTAGCAAGGACCAGAGAAACCAGATGACATTTTGAGGTGATCTCTTGCTTTTCTATATATATACACACACACACATATTGTATGCCTCTACAGAAGCTAAAACTCTGGTATGTACAAACTCTGAGTAAGACTTAAAAGGATTGCAATATTAAAAATATAAATTAAATTAAAACACATGGTGGATTTTTAAACTTTACCTTCTACTGATGACCTGAACTCATACTAAAGTCATGTTTTATAGTTCTTTCTATAACAATTTGGACTATGCACCTTTTTTTTTCTTTTTTTTTAATGAAAATTAAGATTTTTACCTCATCTCATGACCTCAGGACTTTAAAACCTCAATGCACCCTCCAAGTTGCCAATGCTACCCTTATAAGTTCCTTGCATTAGAGATATCTGCATTAAAGGATCCAGTGATTCCTAGTGCTGGCCTTTCAGGATGTTTTTCCCACATGCTGTACACCTGCAGTAATGTTGATGCAGAAGAACATTTAGCCATTTGCCGCAATAAGTAAATCACTTGCAAAAAATTATATTGCTTAATAACTAAAGTATTTAAGATTTAGAAAATTATTACTATTGGGATTAAAAGGTAAAGAAAATAAAAGGTAAACAAAACTTCTTTGTCCCAAGTTATATTTTTCTTCCAAATTCAGAAGCATAGAAAATATTAACATACTTTAAAATATACAAGATGAGGAATAGTAAACACTTGCCTTCTCAGTCTAAATATAGCCCCTTTATAGAACAGTACATGCTGTATGGATTCTATCAAAGACATCATACAATGGACTAAAATTCACGCTCCTTATGAATACAAAGTAAGATATGTTCGTAACTACAAGATAGTGAAAGCAGAATAATGAAAAAAAAAGTCTGAAAATAAGGCCTCTAATGGATCTTGCCATCAACTACAACTGACTGAAAGCACTAAAAGAGGGACCTTATAGGTTTCTCCAAATACATACTAAACAAGTAGGCAACATCAGCGATGGATTCAGACTTGCAGTTTATGTTTGTCTTTGTTATTTTACCMCAATTCACCTTTAAAAAAAGATGACGTTTCATACAGCAATGGTTCCTTCCTTATTACAAGTATTTTGATGGAAGATTGCCTTGGCATTCCTTTTTAAATGCACACGTAAGCAAATCAACTTTAATTCCTTGCTGTAGAATTTGGAAAACAGATACAGCAGGAACAATTCAATGGATCAAAACCATCCTAATCTTAGTTATATGAATAATCATGTAATAAAAGTAGTGAATAAATATATAATAAAAAGTAGCAGTAGTTTTTCTTTTTTAAAGGCAGGTATTGTGAAACAATGACTCCAAGACATACTTCTTACAAGAAACAGCAAAAAAGGTTAAAAAAGCTTAAAAAATAACCTTGTGACAATTTTAGATTTCTACCCCATGGTTTCCAGCCTATGTTAGCACTACATATCATCCAAGATGTCCATTCTCAGCAATTGTGTGTAGGTCTTCATACAAGCATGTGTACTGTGGCAGGGTTGCATTTATAATCTGATCATAATGGGTGTGGTACAGTGGGCACTGCTTATTGTCTACACTGTCAAGGAACTGTAAATATATCTGTTTGACCAGATTTAGAGGAAAGGGATCATAAGATCGCATCTGCATTTGAATTAGATAAGCCGAGTTTCCCAATTAGTTCCAATTTTCAGTTACATATATAAGTATATATATGCACACACACATTTGCAGATATCTCTCTGTACTTATATTTAGCTTTATTGTCATCAACAGTATGCCAGCAGGATACTGTTCAAAGGAGTTGCTTTATAGATGCAATCAGGGATTTCAAATGGAAGCTGTTTTCATCAAAAATTCTCCCTTCATCAAAACCAACTTTTCTATTTATGGAAATGTACTGGTTTTAATTTAAATGCCACTGGTGCACAAAGACTAGTGTGAGACTCTAACTGAAAAGATTTTAAGTGTTTCAATCTTATTGCAATAAATATTTTCCCTCCAAATTTTTTTAGTTCAGCATGTTTAATTACTGGGCTTCTGTTATTTCTCCTCTTTATAGAGCAATTCTAGCAACACACTTCTAAGAGGGCTAAAATTACTCTATATATAATCTACCCACAGGGCTGTGATCTGAATAGAAACTGTGTTACTTGATTCATTGCACAGTACGTTTCTGTTGTACATGTTTTTCTCTGTCACCATATGACAGAAGTACTGGCACAGTCCTTTCCAGTTTATCAACATTTGGGATGTCCCAAGTGAACCAAATAAAATCTGCTTTTTGTAAAACTCCAGCAGCATGCAGCCTCTAAGCCAAGACTGAGTTCACCTTAACCACATTTGAAGCAGTTCAGATAAATGATGAACATTTCTGTGCATCTCTTGCACAATCTTTTTCTTGAAGATTTTCCTCAAGCTACTGACAAATGCCCCTGCATGGCATGACCTGAACAGACTTCAGCATCAATCTCTTCCCGATTCTCCCAATTTATTGTTGACTATGAATAAATATATCAAGTAAAGTTTCTTTTTCTCAGCTTTCACCCACTGAGCCTTTACAAAATACTCCAATTTTGTCTTTGTGACAAGCTTCCAAGTTCTTGATTTTTCTACCTATGAGCAGAGAACTTCTATCTGTCCCAAAGCCTGCAGTTCTTCCAGGAAATCTATTCCATGGCAATTAGGTGCCTACCCATAGCTTTCCTCTTGTTTAGGACACTAAATTCTCAAGWAAGCCCCCCCACCCCAAACCAGGAGACTTTCAAGAGGGGTTCTGTGCAATGAAATAAGCAGCCTCATCTACCTCCCACCACCCGCACTTAAGTGGCGCCACATAGAGCTGCTTTACATTTTTCAGCTTTCCCTACATGTCTGCTTGAGCTCTTACAGAACCTGATTTAGCAACAGGGGACCTCCTGGTGTTTGATTTTGCTAATGATTCCTGCTTGGAAGGGAAAAATGGGTGAAGCACAAGTAGGACTGAGCCTTCTACAAAGACAACATGTGCTTCACTTACCTCACATGCGCTTCCAGTCTCTTACTGCATTATGTAGGAAACTTATCTCATCCTTTTCCTGTGGCCTGCTTCCCCTAGGGGCATTCCTTGTGCCCAGAAGGACTGCCTGGTGGGAAAGCAGCAAGGGCCTCTGGTGAATGGATGCCATGAACAGACATGAATTTCCCAATCAGAGAAGGGGAGAAAAGGAAAATTAATAAAGTCATTTTACCTCCTATATTAGCACATACAGTGCATTTGCATGAGGATTTCCTAAGTCCAGAACACATTAGTCTTGCTGTGCGTGCATTAGCATTTCCTGCACAGATATATGGGAGTCCTAAGCACATACCCAGCCTCTCTGTTTGACTGGGTGCTTTACCTATCTTTGGCAAGAGCCAGCTGAAGCATGAGTAGATGTCTGATTCATGGAGGAGGAAGGAACAGGAAAAGCATTTCCTCTTGCAATAGGACTCTTCACATTATTAAGCTACTGTAACTATTGCACTAGCTGTTACTGAACACCTCTGAGAAAACTGGCGACCTGAATCCATTGACTATACCAACAATAAGAATCCAACAGCCCAAACCAGAGCTTTTGGAAGTCAATAGAAAGCCACATATTGATTTAAAGGCTGTTGGATGCAGGCCTTACCAGTTTATCAGTGCATAAGCATGTGCAGTAAACTGTAACCAAATATATGCTTACATCTGGAAGCACTTTAAAAAATGTGATTAAAATATAAAAACCATATGAAACACATGATTTTGCAGGAAGTTCTAACATCACAACATGCTGCTAAAAGGAAAAGCACACTACTGGTCTGGTCCTTGGTTACTGAATGGACATGAAATGGGAGAGCCCTGAAGGGTAAAACCCCCTTGCTTGGAAGCAATAATTTGCTATTGCATGTACTGAAGAAACTTTTCCTTCAGAGAATCCCATGGTTTATCCACCAAAAAGGGTGTTCAGAAATACACAAAAAGGAGCAACAAAAAGACCTTCATATGCCACTTTCACAGTAGCCTTTATGCTCTGCTTTACCAGCTGTAAGAATGGAAGATTGCTCTAAGGAAGTCCCTCAAACTCTAAATGCCCTGAAGAGGGGAAAAGACTGGCATCTTGAGAACTGAACTTGTATGCGCAGCAGATATCGGAGAATGGCCGCTGTGTCTAAATGCCAGAGAAGTCTCTTGCTACCATTTAGGTTCAGGTGCACAAGATTTTGCAGATGTATTGCCAAATAGCAATCTCAGACACCTACGCAATAGCCATTTTTGGAAGCACTGTGCCCTCAGCACTTCCCATGAAGACATATAAAAGCTATTTTAAAACATATTTTAGATCTTACTTGTCTGTATATTAAAGAGGACCATGCTTTTTAAAATCTGGTTGCTTGCCTTAGTGTCTACCATCACATTGAGCTGTTAGGAAAATCTATCCCCATTTGCACATGCTTCCATCTTGTGAAATCTAACTAAACACATAGTTAAATCTTACTTCAAAAGAATTAAATCAAATTTTCCATCTTCTAAACAGAATTTTGTATTTTGGTTCTCACATTATTGTTCTGTCAGTTTATCATTAATTTAAAATATTTTTAGCATGATCAGCTGGAGTGGTTTTGTTTGCTTTCATTTCTGGGGGTGTTTGGGTTCTTTTTCTTCATGCTGGTGCCCATAGCATACTCTCTGATGGACAATGAGGCTTCTGCAAAACTTGCTCATAGACAGAACCAAAACTATCACACAGAACCATGAACTTTCATGTCTATTACCCCCACCACAAAGAACTCGCACCAAATTAGAAGTACAGTTCCTTAAAAACAAAGTCCTTGGACAACCTTCAGGATCATAACTGCATGCAAGATCACTTAAAATGAATAAGAAGGAGAGGGCTACTGAGGCAAAAAGGGGTCCGGTATAAACTTCTTACTATATTAAACACACACAAACCTGCACTATTGCTGAAATGCAGAGTTTTAACATTTCACCTTTTTTTTGCTTTAAACAGCATGTATATAGTGTTCCCTCTGTTATTCAGCATTTCAAAGTGCAGAGTACATCCTAATTGCTAATAACTTTTTAAATTCAGCTACAAATTCCATCCAAAACTTGTTGCTGAATGGACTTCTGTCTAACCTGAATCGTTAAGATTTCCTGTTGCTAGTGGTAACATTCCTATCTTGAAAAAWACCCAGGAGAATATTTAGTAGTAGTACCTTTCTAAAATAGTCCATAAAAGGCAACTGATAGTCAAATGTCACAGGTTTCTATTTTCCTCTAATAAATAAACAAGTGATTGCTGATGATCATAATCTGGCACTCATTCAGCTTATAAAACAAAAGCACACTAAYGAAAATCAGTTGGTGTTTTCCCTTATCTTGGGTGACTTTAGGAGAAGGAAAATTATCTTAGACACTAGCTCCAACATTTTAGAAAACCACATCCATGTAATCAATAAAATCATAAAAGGCAATGGTGATTCACTTCCATTGATGCAGCTTGTTTGGCCAAGAATTAAAATGCTCTTTATAAATATTATTTAAATAAAAAGAATAGGCAAGCATTAATATTTTCAGTATTATCATTCTCATCTTTAGAAAGGTAATCCCAAGTCTTCAGAAGCAGGCAATTTGTCCAAGGTAAGATGGGATACATAGACATTTTAAATGTAAACAAACAGGAAATACTGAACTGTTTTAAAATCAAGCTTTTATCCTCATCTAAACATGTCTATGCTGACTTCAACAGAGCCAAGATAAGAACCAAGTTCTGGCTAAATTCCCAGCTGGAAAAAGTAGGTTTCCTCTAACTTAACTTTTATTATCATATTTAGTATCTCAGCATCCCTATCTTATTATTTATACAGAACTTAACTGCAGTTGGGCATCTCATATGAAAGATAAGTATGAATCTCATGTGTTCAGTGCAGCTTGTGATGACTGAAATAGTATGTGATTTTTTCCATACAGGATAAAATGCTCAGTAAATAGAAAAAAAACAGCAAACAAGATGTTCTTGCTTGCCTATAGCATGCAATTTACATCCTTTTAAGATCTTCTAGCATTTGGTCCTTTATTCTTTTGCAATAGCAAACCCAAGGTGTCCTGTAAGCACCAGATTGAATGAAACCTGCTTTCCTACAGATTTATGCTCTTTGCTCTGTAATGCCACATTCTTTCTTCTCACTGCAAATGGCCAGATCTCTCCACATTGCCTATTACGTTATCACTTGGCAGGAGAAACTGTGCTGTGACTAGTCTGGGACTGCACACATTTTGTTTGGCCACTGAGCCACTGCCAAACAGAATGTATAACAGCTATGTTCTGCCTGCCTTTTCCTCAAAATTGGCACTGATCTGGGTTTCCTTCCTCCATACAGTCACAGATTTTCATAAAACATGATATTCATTGAGAATTTCACCTTTCAAATTTAACTGAGAGATACAAAAGGGTTCAAAACCCATGGAGGAGGGAAAGGAAAAAGGGGAACAGACAAACCTTAGTAGGAGTCTTACTTTCTTAGAAAGTGAAAGTAATAATAAATATTTAAGAATAATACTGTTGATAATGTGACAGTTCACCAGCTCTGTGAAATGCCAGGCCACGGTTTGGGTTGTTTGGGTTTTTTTAATAGATTCTGAGATTAGGCTCTTAAATCCATTTTTAGGAACTGTGATGAGTGACCCTGCTTTCAATATGGCAGGAATCTAGCATCTTACTTTAAGTGTGACATGCACCATACTTAGCACTTTAAAATACAGGACTCTCACTTCCTGACTTTAGACATACCAATGAACACCTACAAACACATCCAACCAGATGTAAATAATTACACACAGAACACAGAAAATTAGACCTGCAAAGTTAAAAARAAAAAAAAAAAACCCTCTATATAGATATTATCAAATTAATATACTTGGAGGTGAAAAGGAACATGTTAATTTATAAAATAAATAGAAATGCTAAAAATATTTTAGCAGTAAGAAATTACATGTTTAAAGTGATTTGCCCAAAGGTACAAAGAAGTTAGATGACACCTTGAGAATTTTAAATCCAGATGTAGACTGAAACTTTTAGAACGTCTTAATGCTGTAGTAAACTCAGAGTAAACCCAGAATGACAGAAACGGACACAATGTCAATGCCACTGCTTACTGCATTTCTGTTTCTAAACCCCCATAAAATGGTTACCTTTTCAAATATTTAAACTGAAATCAGGGTCTTCAACCAAGCCGATGTCTGAAGTTGGAAGTTCGTTCCAACAGTTCATAACTGGACTGTCTTAAGAACAAATTCCCCCACCTGAAAATCAGGCTGATGTGCAACTATACTATATATAGACATCATATGTTGCTCAATTCAGGTGAAAGAGTCGAAATTCCATCTAAAGTTTTTGATGTTTCAGTTTTGGCCAGGTCAAAAAACTGCTGTCACATTTTCCCTTTTGGAGTCCATCCATAATGATTGAAGAGTTCTTTGCAGTCACAATATCAGACCATGTATAAAACATTTTACTAATTTCAGTTTATCGCTGGGAAGATTGAGGCACAAACAAATTATGTTTACAGTAAGAGCATCATTTGGTTTAATAGATATTATTAAATATAACATAAGGTAAGTGTAGTTAAATTCCCTTTCCCCTAAAAACACATRTATTTCCCTATAGACTGTCATGTATTGCTTTTGCTCATCTTCCTTCTTTTTTTTTTTTTTTTTCCAGAAGGATATACATTGGAGGGGGGGCAGTTTTGGCCAAATTTTAGGCAAAAGTGTTGTGGATTCAATATATGAAATTAAGCACGCCATTAAAAAAAAAATGTAATACGACTGAAGTCTTAATAATATAAAATAAAAAATGTAATAGATAAAGTCAAGATTCTGTGTGTCACAATCACACTGTTCTCTGATACTTAAAATATGAACCAGAAAAATTAAATACTGGTTCAGTGGTTTTCTATGGAATTTTCTGTATTTCTATTTAAAAAACAATTCAAAAGCTATATTTGCCGTGACCTGCCAATATGCCAAAAATAAAATGTGTATACACTCCATAATCTAGTAGTATATGGCATGATGCTGTTTAAAAAATAACAGGTTTTTGAATATAAGTGGCTGAATAAAAGAAAGAAACCTAAAATACTGCTAGCTTTGAGCTAAGATGGGGGAGGTGGCCACTGCCTGTCCTGCCAGAGAGCAGCCAGACGGCCAGTTAGCTGAGTTGTGTCTACCGACTAGTCACAGCCCTGTTGTCTATTGCCTGGTGGTAATGTCAGGAGAGATGCAGAAGTTGTTGAATTATTGCAATGATCTATATGGGGCACGAGATAAAGAGGGGGAAAAAAACCAACACGTCTGTAGATTTTGAATTAATGCAGCCTGCTGCTCAAATTATAGTCTAGGAAGGCTTCATGAAAAAAAAGCATCTCCTTGTATTATTAGCCATATGAATATATATAGCAACATCCATATGAAACTTGAACAAGCCCTATTCACTCAGAATGCCTCGTAGGGGCATTCCTTCTTTTTGTGAAAAAACCTCTAGTAAAAATTGATTGCGATTCTTAACTTCTGGTTCAGTAATGAAATCAAAACAATTCTGGGAAACAGAGCCAACAGCAGCATTAAAATGAATAATCTACATCAAAATTGAGTATTAATAATACTTGAAGAAGCTGGAAGATGGAAAGAGGGTTCATTCCTTCTCCATGTGAGATGCCCCAAGACGGCAATCTTGCTTCCTTTGCTTTTACTTCTCAGCACCCAGCTAAGTTAACCTTGGATACATGCTCATGCCAAGCTCTTTCAGCATTGTGGTCTCTAAGGACAGGACACTCAGTGCTATACATATGCAATGCCCAATTTGTCATATGATCCTCATAGCAAATAAAAAAATATCAGTGTGTACCCTAACACTTACTGCCAAAAGACACGTAATAAATAGCTATAATTTAACATCTCCAATATATAACAATTTAGATCTTTTTTTACCTCAAACCCTTTAAAAATAGTCCACAAGCCCCCTGTTGATCATATTGTTTCAAAAATTGTTGTTCAAAGACTTTTGTTGAGTTTGTTTTGTTTACTTCACTTTAACAGGAAAAGTATAATTTATTCCCACTTCTGCTGCTTAAAATAATTTTAACATATTTCCTCTAACAAAAAACAAACAACAACAAAAAAAAANAAAAAAAAAAAAAAAAAAAAAAAAAAAAAAAAAAAAAAAAAAAAGAAAAAAAAAGAATCATCTATGGTTTGGGACTACACAATGGAAAATTTCAGGCCAAAAAATACAGTTAAAAAAACGGCAAAGTGATAGAAAGCAAATGGTTTAATATAACTTAGAACATTATTAAGTTACCAGATCCTGCCAAATTTCTTGGTTTTTTTCCAGAGGCTGGCAGTAGATTGTAAATGAAGAGGAAAAAAAATACAAAGGAAAGAATTTGAAGAATCCTACTTTTTCTTTAGCACAAACTATCAATTTGTACAGTTTTTGCTTTATACTGACGTAATTCTCATTGATTTCAGTGGAAGCCTAGCTGGGCCTACACTGGGTACTTCTGGAAAAACTGTCCTTGTGAATTTCCAGCCAGAGCTTGAAAGAAGTTTTATGGGGCCAATACAGAGTGCAGTCTGATTTCCACATGATAAATACAAAGGTATTTTCAACACAGACTGATTCTGTCACTCTGCTGTGTCGCATTTTGTGTGTTTTATGAATAAAAAGTTCCTTGCTGATCACCTTCTCCTGCATTTTGCTCATTTACTCTTTATAACTTACTCTCCCCTACTAGGGGCAGTTTTTTTACTTCAGGAATTTATTATACACAGGCTGAAATTACAGATGCTCAGTGGCAACCAGGTCATAATCATGAGTAAGTTGTAAAATATACACCAAAATCAGAGCAGATATTTTCAGAGGACACTGATCCTCACCCTGTAGGCACAGCAAAGTCAAAGTGCCTTAGGAAACATAGCTATTCGAAGGCACTTCCACTAGCCTGCCCGTAATAGCCTAGGCATTTTTGGTTAGCAGTGAAGGAAATGAATGTGTCTCCCTCCCTGCAGCTTTACTCTTTTGCTTGCACAGCCTTGGATCTAGTAAAAATGCCAGTGGGGTATATGGTGAACCAGATCAATCCAGGTTAAAAACAATCTTCTTTTTCAGCATTGTTTTTAACCAGGGTCAATTCTGATCCATTTCTCTGAGTAGCCTTCCAAGGATGTATACCATTTCAGGGGCAGCAGAGAAGTGGGAGAAGAGGCAGTGAAAGAGCACTGGGGTACCTTCAACCAGCTCTGCCACAAAGGACTATTCTTGGAAGGATGTCTTTAGCTGGTGCTGCTTTTTGGAAATAATGAAAATTACCCACAGTGATGGGACATGTACTTCAGGGTAGGGCCTTCTCTTAAATGATAAAGCAAAATATAAATTAAACACCATTAAGCATGCACTGTGGAACACGGGACCTGTTAAAGGGCCTGCACGTCTTCCACAGGACATTTATGGTCCATAGGACATTTTTTGGGTTAAGAGGGGATGTGGAGAGTTGGTGATATAAATGGAATACTTTCACTCAAAATGGCTCCTTTTAAGGGGGAGAAGAAGGTGCTTTTTGCAGTACTTGAAGCTGTATTTCTTACCTACTTCTATCATATTGCTAAATAAACTGGGATTACATAATTAACACTAAAATATCATCCTTGGGCTTTAAAGGTAACATTGGAATTGGAAAATTCATCTAGTTACTGTTTGAATCACTGGACGTTTTTCTAAAGGAGAGGTAGGTATTTCAGTAACTGGAGGTAGCACTACAGTGTACTACCTTGGTCGTGTAGTATGGGTGTCAATTCCAGTAGAATACTGAGAAATCTTAAACCGTTACAGGTGCCACGTACATACATTGCAAATCATTGTGAATACCATTTTGAACTGATGGATGAGTGATTTGAATATAAGGCCTCACCCAATCCATACCAAAGTCAGTAGGATCTTTGATGGAGTCCTAGATAAAGCCCTGAGTGATAAAAAAAAAATAGAAGCAGATGGTCTGGTCAGAGGAGAGGTAGAGGAAAATCCATTGCCATTTCTCTTGTCCTTCACTCCACTGATTTCCTATTTTCTATTGTCCCATGTTTCATGCTGCAAATGGCTTGCATCTTTCCCAGACCCAAGAATCAGAATTGCCAAAAGACCTTCCAGAGGGTTTTACAAGGTTTTTTAAAATCCTGTTGGAGCTGAAAAAAGAAACTTAACCTGTGCTCAAAAAACAACCTGTCACAACAGATGTAACCATCCATCCTCACCTCTACCTTTGCTGCTAGACAGCGAAGTAAATATAAGAGGATGTTGGGCGGAAAGGAGAGGTTCCCTCCCTCCCACATCTCCCCTCTCTGAAATGCTGTGACCATAATTTTGGAAGGAACAGTCTTTTTTCTTGGGTGAATTTATTACTTCAGGTATGAAATTGGATGCCAGCAGTGGAAATGCTTCTGAACAAACCAGGAGAAAGACAGCACATTTGCTTTGTTTTTCCTACCTTTTTCCTCAGTGTTTTGCCTCTTGCTTTACTGAAGCCAGATGACTGCACGTCAGTTGACAAGGCACAGGCTCATATCAGTGACTGACAGACCATTTTAGATAGGGTGGGTTTCCTCTCTCATGCCATGTTTCTTCTACTTTTAGATCTCCTTTGTTTTCCTCCTTAAGGTCCTGCTTCCCTTATCACTGCTCCTATGCTCATATCCGATTACTTCTGCTTGTTCTCTGTGCCCATTTGTTTTTACCCACATATTATAATCACTTAAATCACTTCACGAGACCAATGTTTCTCCTTTTATCTGTTCTTCTTTCACCTTCATCATCACCTTTTGGGGCAGTCTTCTGCTGATGGTTTGAATATGTTGCAGGAGAGTAAAAATGAACTGAAAGTGACCTTGGGTATTCCAAAGACCAGGTCTCTGCTCTCTTTCCTTGTGTTTCGTGGACAAGCATGTGTACATCTTCTGTTTCTTGCTCCCTCAACTATTTACTGAACTCCAATGCTAGCAATTCTCACTTTTTTTTTTTTTTTTTTAAAAACAGATCTATGGTTCCTGAATCCATAAAGCTTGAATATCAAAGAAGTTTAAGGCCCAAGTAATTACATTTGCAAAAGAACTTTAAAATGTGATCATGCGTTGTAGCCGAGAAGATGAAAAAAATTTTTTTGTCTTTCTTTTTTAAGATTCTTTAAAAAATAAACTCTTTCAAAATTGCTAGGATATAACATAGGTGGTGTGGTTTTTTTCTTTTTAATTTGTATTACCAACACTGATTCACTGACGCCATGAGTGCTACAATTCTCCTGTTCCTGTCAATTTTCCTTCATCCCTCGGTATATACATCCCCTTGTCGTGACAGCACAAACTAGTTCCTCTCTTTGACAGAAAAATCAACTGTTAGTCTTGAATTTCCATCCCTTCTCATGTGACAGTAAAGATATCCATAGGTACTATGGCAACCTGTTTCTGTAATGTACAGATGTCAATTAAATGAACATGTCTAGTAAATAAAGTTTTTCCTTCTTCCACACAGAACAACAGAACAAACCTAAAAGTGAACCTCCAAAATCACTTTTCTATGTAATTCGCAAAACAAATCTAGTTCCTCCTTGACTAAACATTAAAGATGTTAAATACAAACCTTTCAGAGAAATGAAAGCTATAAAGCAATTCTGTTTTAAACTTTTCAAAACTACTTTTTCCTCTAACTGGTGTCACAGAGAATGTAAAAAGCCAGTATAATTATTTTAGTCTGAGCTCATGAGTCTTTGACTTTCTCTAAGAGAAAATAGTAGTAATTTGAGATATACTATTGATGTTTAAACTTCCTGCCAGTCACATTATATCGTGTCAGTCCTCAGACGGTCAGTAAGAACACCACATTTAATCATCATTCGCATTATTGTAGGGGTTTCCATGAATCACAGAACACAGCAACTGGGAGCAAATATTCTCCTTTTAATGATAGATATAGGCATAAAATCCTCAGTAAATTTTTCTCCTCCTCATTAAGCCCTTTCCCCTTCATCAGAGCATGAAGAAATGTTTCATAATCCTCTAATCTGGTGTCACAACACCACTGGTGCCTTATTTTGCCAATGGAAAACCCACAGCACAGAAAGGGCTGGTCCTCTGCTTGTGTGCCTATGGAGGAGGTGGCCGCATGTGAGCGCCCACCATCCCCTGCTCCCCAAGTGCCTTGCGACCGCCAGGAGGTGGCCGGCTCCCCAGCGGTCCAGGCCACCAAAGCTGGAAGGAGACCACCTCCTCAAAATTTCTTTTACTGGGGTAAAAGGGTGTAAAGAGCACTTCAGCAGGTATTCTTCCATCACGACATAGCCAAAAAGAAAATCATACATTTATGTTACATAAAAGGACAAATTTCTTTCCCTCAAAGTGAGCCCTGAAACTCTTAAAAGAAAAGCACACCCTTAACTGCACTAAGGACACAGCCAAGAATTTTCTTGTAGAAAGTCTAAGGTTTAGCCCAAGTCAAAATAGATAGGAATCCAATTCACAATAAGAAAACAAGAAGTATGAAGTCCATTTAGAACATCTTAGATTGCTGCATCAACTTCAACTCTGTATTTGTTAGCATTTCTTTGAAACAATCTTGCCCCTGCCCCCCCCTTTTTTTTAAAAAACCATTTTCAAAATTGATGGGCAAAGTCAAGATCTCAGGCTGGTAAATAAGAATGGACACAATAGGTGAACAACATGAACTTCTGCACTCGAAAGGGACTGCAACATCAGATCAACTCAGATCTGAAGCATCATCTTTTTTTTAAAAACAGGCGTTCTGCTAATTGTTAGTAAGTTTCAGATGAGCATACAAACTTAGAAAGACAGGTCAAGAAACAAGTAGTAACATACGCTCTGTGTAGAGTTCATCTGACCAACTTCTTACATTGCATAGTAGAATTATTCCATCAAATGAGCATTCTCCCTTTAGCTCCAAATAACCGCTACATAATTCTGAGACTTTTCTTGCACCTTCTGACTTTGGTTATTTATTTTTTTGAAAAGAAAACTATTTATTTAAAGAAAGATACAATGAAGATCATTTTGTATAGAATCACACTTCTGCTGGAGGAAAAACAGACTCATTTCTCCTCTAAATCACAGGCATCTTAAAACATCACATACAGAGTAACTTTGACATCCTTTGATGATTTATTGCTCTAAATTTCATCCACTTAGCAGTTTTTGCAAACATATTTCTAATGTTACTGTCAACATGCAATGTTTAATTCTCTTGCTGTGCTAATAAAGTAGCTTTTTCAAACTAAGTCAGTAACTGAAATAAAATTATAGCTCAGATCATATTTACTACCATTACACTAGATGACTAGTGTATCTAACACAATCTGTTCAAGAACTTATCCAGAATTATTGTGTTTCCCTCCTTAAGCRAGACAAAAGTTACAAAAGCCTTATCTTCTGTATAAATTTGCAACTTACCTACAATTTAGATAGCTCCCTGGTATTTTTGGAAATATGTATCCAATTATAAATCCTTTTTCTCTTAGCAGAAATCAGAATCACTGAATGTTGTTTTAAGAAAAATTTATGTGCATCACAACAAAGGAATGCAAAAAAGCTGCAGGAAAGCTTGAGTAAATAAAATAAATATGGATAGAATAAAACTGGCTTCCCCCCAAAACCCGAGTTTGTCAAAAGAACAAAGCACACACAAACAGCATGTAAAACCTGAATTCAAAATAGATTTATAAAAAAGGGATGAGGACACATGTTTTTTCTATTTCAGCTTGAAAAATAAAGGGACACAGCAATGAGTCTTGCTGGCAGGCAGATAACTCATAGGCCCTGACCCTTCGACTCACCAGGAATTCAAACACAAAGCTCTTTTCATAGTGACCGTGCCATACATTCTCAAGATAAGGCAGCGAAATAAGGAGCAATGGAGAGGTGCCACAGAGCTCAAACTGCAGAAAACGGTGCATAGAAATTATGTTCACTTATTCACCTATATGCAGCTGCACACCAAGTGCTAGCTGCAAAACTATTTCTTTCCCAATCAGAAGCCGTGCAGCGTGCTTTTAGAAATGGGACCTGTCTCCTGAAGCAAGCAAAAGCAAAAGAGAGAGCAAGCAGCAAGGAAAGGACTATCCCTGTACACTTCTGTATCGTTCAGAGTTGAAGTGCACATCCGGACAAATAATCTGTAACACAATGAGCTTCGCAAAAGGATTGCTGTGGTAAAACGGAAGGGTTTTTAGGAACAATAAAAATAGCTACATTTCAAACAACATTTCAAATCTGGACTCACCATGAAAAAGCAACAGTTGCCTGAAGTTAGTGTGTTATTTTCTGCCCTGTTCCATTGCACTTTTTGCCTAGTTGTCCAACACTTGGTAGCTCAGAGCTGCCACACAGAGGCCCCTTCCGTGATCTGGCTTATTTGCCTGTCAGTTTGAGTCTCAGCTTCTGTATGATGCAGCTGTGCACTTTGCTGAAGGTCTAATATCATTTCCATAAGCTTTCTCCCTGCCTGGAGCAAGCAGTTTGTTCTCCCTGCTCAATAAATACTCAAATCACTTTTCTGGTACTCACAGGGATAAAGCTTTAAGTTGTTAAGGAGTTCTTACTAAGTAGTGGGTGGAGAACATAAGCTCAGTACAAGGAAACTCTGCGCATAATCAGAAACTGAGAAACTTCCTCCCTCTCCCCCAACCCCTCCTCTCACCAAGCAAAGCTGCCAGTGCCTCCTTTACAGAAATTTAGGAATGTAAAGGGAGGACTCAAAGGGGCCCAGTCAGACAAGCCTTTCTCAATCAATTAGCTTGCAGCCATTACTTGTGACCCTAGGTCACACAACATAAGTGTGTGGGGTGTGCCTTTAGGGGTACACCAAAGCTACTTATTAAAACTTACATAACCAAAAGTGTTCAAAATCAAATAAACTCTGAAAGCTGGAAAATATTTTCCATGTACCACAGTTTTGCAGGAAGAAGAGTTTTGAGTAAAGCAATGTTACTTTGCTTTTCCAATAACAAATCATTTGATGCAGGAAACTAACTTTTTTGTACTTAAAAAAAGAGATTGAAATGTGAGATACACAAACAGACTTTAAAGTGATATTTGCTTTACAATTATGCAGAAGCTAAATAATACCAGCATGAGTGATATTTGATGAAGCACATGATCGTGTTTCCTAAAATAAGACTATTGTCTAGCTGCAAAGGAATAGATGTTTATAGGACTGTTTAATTAATTCATGAAGTTCAGCCCATCTATTTTAGTCCTCTGCAAGAAACGTGTACTGAGCATTCGGATTCCATTCTTCATTTTAATACTCCAACATAACAAATCAAACAATTTACTTTTAAAAAAGGTCTGGAGTATTTCAATACTGCAGTAAGTTATCCTGCATTGAACACACAGGGAGAAGAGGGTGTAACTTACCATGATTCCCACACGACAAGTATACACCCCTTGGTGTGAAGGAAAACTTCAAAAAGACCCTCAGCTTCATATCCTGCCAACCCAATGACATGGAGATGATGCCTTGGAAAAACCCATGAGGGAGTCCTGATTTCAAAAGCAGATCTATGACAACCCCTTTCTGGGCCAGACAAGATCAATGCACTGCAGGGGCGATGCACTTTAATCTCAAGGTGCATAGCAAAGCATCTTTAAGTAGTGCCACAGATCAAGGCTTATACATAGTTTTAAAAAACAGTTCAGCCCAAACTTCACTCTCTACTTAAGGTAACTGAGCAACAGCTACACAAAAGCTCATAGAGGTCTCAGGGAAACACATAATAACATAGGAAAGTAGTGGTAATGTATTGAAATTCATTGAGGATGTTGTAGACAACCTGCAATCTACATGTCTCTTCATTAAAATCCCAGTCAAACTCTCTGAACAGGCAGCATGGCTTGTGTTAGTTCAGACATTCATTCCAGAGATCAGATTGCAGGATCAGGGCCACTGAGTAAGTGCCCTGGGGTAAGGATTTTGCTTCTGTCTTGCACATAAGACAGCATTTAATAAATTAGGTCATATTTAAATCCTTGGAAAGCCCTGGCAGTAGAAATAATAATCATGGAAACGTTAATTTTGAATGAAAAAAATAGGCTCAGGATTAAGACGCTGGACTGGGATTTAGGATATTTGGGTTCTGTTCCCATTCGTGTCTCAGACTGCCTAATGATTTGGGAGATATTGTTTCATCTTTTGCATTTATGCCAAATATTACTTGCCTTACAGATGTAAGGCCTTCACCTCCCCAAAGCCTATCAATAAAAAAGTGATAATAATATTCAAAATATGGATCCCTTCAATACTGGTTCACAACACATGCTCTACATAGTGGAATTAAAGCAGTACTGAATATAAAACATTTACTGCCACAGGACTTCTGAGTAACTGAAAACAAGGAAACTATCTACATCAAATCTCCTGAAACATCATGGAAATCCATTACGGGCTTCAACATACACACAATCTCTAGGAGATAAATGCAAATCCGTGCACATGAATAACAATATACACTTCATTCTCTCTCCTTTAGCCATCTAAATGTAAGGTTCCTGGAAAGCTTACAGAGTTGTGCCCTTAAATCACAAGGGGTTGGAGTCCCTAATAGTAGAAAAATATGGGAAGACAGTGCCTGTCTGGAGACAGGCTGCCTAGAGCGTTGTTCCCAGCAAGTGTTAAGAAATGGAGAACTCACTCCATGTTTGGCCAATCTCCGTGAACTTTCAGGCTAAGTCAGAGGAATTACCATTAATTTCAGGTTTCCCTTTAACCTACAATTTCTAAAGCAAGATACACCCCAAGCACTCCATTTGGATATATATTATAGATTCACACACTTTTCTTTTGGAAAGGTTGATATGGAAAATTTACGACACAAATAACAAAGAAATTTAAAGGATGTTTTTAATGTAACTTAAAACAATGCTTCCACACTGGAAATAATAATAGAATAATGGCTCCTCCTGGCACTGTTGAGTTCCCTGGCTAAGGGCTCTTCCTTTTCCTGATTGCTGGCTGTAAAATTACCCCTCCATTGGCTCCACTCCATTGCTGCCACATTTCAGCCAAGCAAAGGCAACGTGAGCCATTTCAAAATAATCTCTAATGAAGAAAGACACAAAGCTAGAAGAGGGACAGGGTCCTCAAACCAAAGATGTTAGCCAGAAATATATAAAACTCCTTTAGCATTCTCAGGGTGCTCTCCTGTAAGAGAGACTCTTTTTAATTAATGAAAGTAAACACCACCTTAGCGTTTCCATTTTTACATTCTAATAAGGATCAGCCCAGAACAGACTGTACTTCAAGGAAGGATAATATAAGTTTTCACATATTTTTCCACATTCTGCTCTTTCTCAAAAGTCATGAATTTTGGAGAGACCTACCTTAATTAGACACCTTTTTTTTCCCCCCTTATATCTGTCACATGTTCTTTCATACCAACAAGTAAATGCTCACCTAGGGTGCATGCATCTTCCTTCTTGCACTGAGATGCTTTCACACTTACAACTCAGAGGTAGCAAGGAGATAAAATGCGCAAGTATTATACAAACTTTTTCTTTGCATATGCAGATCTTCAGGCCTGGAATACACCCAAGTTCAATGTGATCAATATATGATCATGCTACATTAGGAGATCCTTTGAGAATAAAAGAGATTTCTTGTTATTTGGGGGGTTGTTTTTCTGCATAACACTGGTCAATATAAAAAGCAATACCTGTAACATTAATTCACAGAACTAGCTCTCCTCCTCTGTTATGCTCTTAAATGAAATTATATTCATTTTAGTTAGAAAGATTAAAAAAGCTATGTGCAAAACACTTGTGGTAGAATGTGTAAAGTTTATAGTGTTGATAGTGGTACTCAGTAAGACATTCATATCTTAAGTCGTGCTCTAAACACTCTACATTAAAAGCAACTGCTTCTTTAAGAAATCAAAACAAAACTAATTCCAGAAAAAAAGGAAAAGCTTGCAAATACACTACAGTACTTTGAAACAGATCTTCCACTCTTTAAGCCTTCTTCCCCTGCCTTCCCCCACCCCCTTTTCCTTTCAGGAAACAAAACTCAAGAAGAGAAAGAGAGAGAGAGTCAAAAGGTTACAGCCGGCTTGTAAGTGCAAAGAACGTGAGAGGCCCATTCTTCCCCTTAACACCTGACATCCCAGGGTACATTTTCTTCAGTACCGAGTCTGGTGGATTAGACATGCAGCTCCTATTGATAATGGAAGCTGTGCATCTCATTCGCCATGCACTGCTACTTAAAGTTCTCCTCCTACCCCTGCCTCTATAAATTGTTCTCCCTCCTGCTCCACAATTACAAACTTAATTAATGGAAATTTGCATTCTGTCATTATTAGACCCAGTAAAATATCTTGTCTGAGTCCTGGATAATGTATAAGAATTAATTCCTGGAACTCTAAAGTTTGAAAAAGTTGCAGCAAAATCCATAAAATTATGCATTTATTCTTAATTACAAATAAAAACCAAGAGAGAATCCTATATAAAGCTAACAAAGGTTAAAGTCTTGTTAAAAAAAAAAAAAAAATCCTGATTGAAAACCTTTGTGACAGTGTTGTAACATTCATGCTACCATTCCTTGACCACTCAGAACACACAGGTTTCCATGATTTCCCACAGCTTAGTGAAGTAGGTGAAATGCATCTCAGGCATGTTTGTTACAGCTACAGAACAATGAAAGAGCTAGAGAGAACTACTAAATTACCAAAGTCTTTGCTACACTTGTGCTAGGATGGAGCCCCCCCATATAGGCAGACGTAGCTGAGATCCGCCTGCTTGGCTGATGCTGTAGGAACAAGGAAACAATTACCTCTAATTAGGTGCATAGTCATACGCAAAATGSAAAAGGCCTGAGAACAAAGTTAATTCTAAACACCAGAAGTCTTCAGGCAAAAGGACAAAACAGAAACAAGCTTGATTAAGGTAAAAAGGTACAGTTCACAAAAATCAACTTCTAACTGGCCTAGCTGCAACAAAAAGTAGGAGGAGAAAGTGAGACAAAATGATTACTTGGACTTTCATACTATTAATAAATGCTATGATCTAATTTAAAGATAACTTTCTTTCAAGAAGAGATCCAAGCTCCAAGGTGAAGTTGAGTAAAAACTTTAAAAATTAATTAACAAAACTGTGGAATTGAGAACATGGCAGAAAATGTGAGTTCTTTGCTGTTTGGGCTACCCCCTGGATCTGGTAGTGTGGTAGCTCTAGGATGTTGCTCACCAGCTGCTACCAAGCAATGTCAGTCCCTGCTTCCTCTCATCCCTCACCTACCCCATCCTAAACTCCAGCCAAGTGTTTTCTTTTGCATATACAAGACACCTGAACAAGTTTGAGGGTGCCTTTTTTTTTCCTTTGTAGTACGAAGAATATTGTAAGTTTTGTTTCTTGGAGTTTGCAAATGTCTTAATCCAATAGCTACTAAGTGAGAACTGTCACAAATATTACAGGAGGAATCTGAGAAGGGAAAACAAAGATCAAAGAGACAAATGAAAATTCTGGCAACTGATAGCCAGGTCTCCAGAAACATACTGAGATAACTCAAATTTTTAGGACTCAAATGTGTGAAAAATCCAATGAGAAGATTCCAAAGAAGGTTTAAAGGAAGACTGCAAAGATCTGCAACTCCTTTGAAGAAGATTTTATAACGAGCAGGATAACACTTTCCTGAAGAAATTGGTTCTTACAACTTGTTTAGGTGCATTGTGGTGAAAAACTTGCTTCAGCTGGTGTGATTTCCAGGAAATGAAAACAAGTGGGTTTGAGTTTGTCATCTGGTAACTCACTGAAGGACTAAGATTGTTATTTATTTCTTTTTTTAAAGTCACTTGAGTCTTAGAAGTATGAGTGAATACAAAGACAGAGATTAAAGAGAATGCAGTCATTCCAGAGACAAGCATTAAATGAGAATTTAATGAGGTCTGTCCATCACCTCACCAGTAACCCACCAGGTACCACCACAAAATAACTCACTAGACTTGCCCATTGGCCAGGATGGTTGGATTCATCTTCATTGTTCAGGTGTGAGGTAACATTCATTTTGACCATATAAACCAGACCAGACATATACACAGACACTATTTTATTTTAGCAGTATTTGTAAAAAATATTCCTATAAAACAAATCTAGTGCCAAAAAGACCTTGAATGGAGAGATACATAAATGAATCCCAGCATCCCTGTCAATATAGCAACTATATAATGTTTGTATCCAAAAACTGTGCCAGGCTGACTGGGGGGAAGGGAGCGAGGAGTGGGTGGATATAGGTTGGAGAAAGTTCAGAAAGTTAACTCTAGCCCTGCATGTCCAGCCACAGAGCCTACTGTAAAAAAGAGAGTATCTAGCTCTACTTGATGTGAATGAAGGCTTCCTAAACCACCTGTTTGGTGGAGATCCTGCATCCTCACACACAGCTCATCACATTAATCCATTTATGTCTGCAAACCCTGCCCCATGTTGCCAATGTGGACAAGCAGTGAATCTGTTCTTTAAAGAATCTGAATGTCCTAAAAAATGTTACAGAAGTTTTAAAATTTAAACTCATAACATACATGAAAAAACATGGATGGGTAAAATCTTTTTCTGCCATTGCCCACACCAGCATTTAACATGTGCTTTCAGAATAAAAGTCTGGAAAATTGTTGCCTACTGCATATCTAGGCACACTTCCCTGACAGAGAACTACAGGGGAAAAAAGCTTGGTAATACTTGCTCCTATTTGCTTTCTCTAAAGGTAATGCTACTTCTTTGTCTGTGAACCTTTTTTTTTTTTTTTTTGGTGTCATGAAAAACATGACCTTGCTGAAGCTTCTCAGTTAAAAATGAATTCTCAGTAGAGAAATATCCCTAAAGTAGATTCTCCCTCTTACCAGGGAATGGTCCAGCAGTCAACTTCAATTTGCCTTAAAGACAAAAAGGCATCTCTCTAGGGATGAAAATCAATCCCCAAACTGTCAGCAGCAACATACAAAGTTTAGAAATGTGCTTAATTCAGCACAAACAAATGCTTGTAAATTGTCAAGCCAATATGTGAGAAGTGACTCTTCCATTAAATAAAATCATGAGCTAAATGAAAAAACTAGGAGACAAAGACACCACAGCCAGATATATTTTATCCACCTGATATCCATCAAGCACACTAGTACAGAAGAAATAATAAGAACCCATTCTTTACTAATAGATTACTGATTATGCTTAATATTATTTTAATTGCTATTAATTTTTTAAAATATTTTCATTACTGTTGTGTTCAAGTGCATGCAAAAGCATACCTTCTCCATACAGCTTGGCAACGAGCAGCAGTTTGGGACTCCATCAGCTCAGATTTGCAGTTTGAAGGTGATCCACACTCAGCAACAAGGAAATCAGTTTTCCAGCTTGGAGACATCATCACAAACTGCAACAACTGCACAAACGACTCAAGCCATTGCTGGCTACAGATGTGCAGCAGGCATGCCCATTTCTCCTTCTCCCCTCAAGGCCTGAGCAAGGTTAGAAAACACAGCTGTAAGTTCTTGCCTTCTCTTATTCTGTGCCTTGTGGTACCTATGGAAACTGCTAACACCCTTCCGCCTTCCTAAGGCATCCCTGCCTCCATGCGGCAGCAGTCTGACACACTGGAAACTGCCTCCACACCCACCACAGCGCAAAGATAAGGTACAGGGTCTGGCTGGATGGCATGTGGGCAGGCAAGGTGACCTTCCCCATCTGGCTATTCTGTCTGCAGTCACTCCTCCACCTCTGGAGAAAGGGATGGGACTGTTTGGTGGGTTTAGTTCAGGCCTATACCACACTCCTGGATACCACTGATCAAAACAGACAGGACAGAGACAGAACATACCAACAAAAGGAGTAATATAGCAGTGACAACTGTTACAGTGATTTCTCCCCATCCCCCCCAAGATAATGACAACTTGGACTTTTCCTTCTATAAATGTGTTTCCTACCCTAGTAGATGAGGCCACGATGATCTACACTTGTAAGAAAGAAGAGAAGTCTTGAAACATGTTCAAGGTTTGAGCAGAGCTCCACCCCAGATCTCCTTAATCTTCAATGACACAACTTAATCCTTCTGTACCCCAGTTTCTGACCTGTAAAATCTCCATCGAGTATAAGTTGTTTCAAGCATGGACTTCATTATCATATAGGTTTTACGCAGTAACTAGTAAAAGCCTTTAAGTTTTGTTCTCACATGTGGCTGTAAACATCAGAAAGTCCTGAAACAAGAAAGTGCTATTCAGTGTAAAAAAAAAAGGTGGTTTGCAAAAAGTAGGCTATATTTTAGCTAAAAAAACCCTGCAACAACCAAAAAAAAAAAATCAAAAAACAACCCCTCCCCAGAATGGATCTAAAACAGACTCAAAGATCAAGTTTCAGTGATTTCTGCAGTTACACCAAAACATCCCTATGTGTTAAAAATGGAAGGGCATGTTCTACAGTACTGAAAAATCCATGATAAATCAGTTAAAATATAAAATCATAACAACATTTGAAAATATGAAGTGAATGGACAATGCAGGAAAAGGAAGGTTCCCTACAACAAAAAGGCAAGTGAGGGAACCATCAAAGCAAGATCAGTAATAACCAGAGCACAAAACAGTCCTGTTTGAGGGTTCTTTTGTGAAAATGTAGAAAAAAGATAGACCAAGTTCCATGCTGGAGATCCACTTCAAGAAAGACATGACCATGTGTCATTACTGTGCTTTTATGTTATTTTCTGTGAGCACAGAAACACCATGAATTGTGAACTCTTATGTAGATCAAGGAAAGAAGGAAAAACCATAGCCAATGAGGAAAAACTGTAAGACAAAAGTTGCCATCTCTTTCTGCCATTACTTTCAGAGGTAACAATATAGTCAGATTTCCACACACTGACACAACATGTCATGCAATTTCACATACAAGGTTATAAGTGCCAGAAAAAGAATGGCTATCGCTACTCTCTGAATTGCTTTATTATAAAGCTTTCTATGGAGACTACCAAGGATTGGAAAGGGAGGGGAAAAAAAAAAAAAAACATTTCCTGATTTATCTTGAAAATCAAAAAGTCTAGGCTATTTGCAGCTGATACTTCAGAATGGTCAGAAATCTTTTCATCACTGCTTTACCAAATAAATTTTCTGATACACAAGATCAAAGGCAAAGATTCGCTCAGGAATCCAGCCATCATTTATTTTGGCAGTGTGCATATGTTAGTAGATTCTTTTGGTCCTCCCTAGGATTAACATGAGTTTCCAGAGATGGCATGGGGTTCATAAAAAGATCTGAAAGTGCAAAGCTATATTGCTTAGTTTAGTCACCCAGGAAAGTGAACTAGAACAGCTGAACTATCTTGCATTCAAAAATAAGACTGTAAACTGTTACAGAAGAGAGTAACAATTCATAATCACAGGTATTGGAGATCTCTCTCATTAGCTGGTTCTCTCTTCCAGACAGTACACCATCACCAGAGTTCTCACTGTAACAGTTCTTAATATCAAAAATCTTTCTCCCAAAATGAACATATAATTTATTTTCTTAACTTAATCAATTTACTAGTTATAACTGTAACTATTTTTCATTGAATGTAAAAGCATTATTGTTCTTTGGTTTTCATAACACTGAACCATTTATTTATTTTTTAAAGAGCAGTTACTTCTCTGCCCCTTTCACAGAAGACACTGGTTGTTGCTCAGGTCCACAATATGTATGTTGTTATTTTCATTGGGTCCAAAGATGACGACACTGCAAGTTCAGGCTGAAAGGCCAAATAAATAGGTTCAAGTCAGGATCAAATAAATGGGGGTCTTGGGCATAAACCCCATACCACATCCTGCCCTTGGAAGGCAGTGATACATTCTGGTTAAATCAAGTCAAGCAGGGCAGTCCACGCTGCCTAGAGTGCTTGTTGCTGTCTGCATACACCTTCAAGCACTGTGTCATATTTTCAGTCTTTTCTTTGTATCCAAGCTAGAACCTCTCTGATTTTATAAGCATGGAGGCTGTCACCTCTTGCAGTATCAGGAGCTGCAATCCTAGGCACAGGGCTACCAGAGTTAAGCCAGCAGTTCTCAAGGAATTATCAGTGTTTTAACAGTTTCTTTTTAATACCTTTGGAGGAGAACTCCTGATTCTGCAAGCCAGGCTGAATCCATGTCCCATGCCTTGAGGAACTGACGGGACGGGGTCTCCGGGGGCAGCTTGCGAGCAGGGTACAATCACAACTTGCAGGAATGCTGCTGCATAGTGAGCCGAGGGGAGTCAACAGCTGGGACCTGCAGCCATTCTGATGTCAGCCTCAGAGGAACATGCTGGCTTTTTTCTTTCAGCAGCCAGGGATCTGAGTTACCCTGCAATAACTGAATCCTGCCAGTGGTCTTAAGAGCTGGATTGGCAACCACATCTCAACTGCTGGCAAACCATTTACAGCTCCAGAGTTGTAGTCTGGCCACTCCTAGTTTAAGTTACATTACCAAGGTACTGCCAGCAAAAGGAAAAATGTGCTCATCCTCTTTGCAGTACCACTCTTACATCACACCCTTTCATAGTGTGCAGTCTGCTCACCAAGTGTGCTGGACCCTACAGCAATAGGGAGGGCAACGGGGACTGCGACCCTAAAACCTTACCCTAAAGGCCTATGAGGAAAACAGGCTGAAGAGTTCCTGAGGGAAATCCTTGCCTGGGCTTACTAGGAGGTAACTAGAAGGCTGTTGTGCTTTCCCTGTCCACTGCATGAGAGCCAGACAGTGTCTGAACAATTACTGTTTGATTTGGGTTAAGAGTCAGACACCACCTGGGGCAACGTCCAGACTGCAGTGAGGGATACTATTTCCAGAAACACAAATGACAGGTGGGAATTTGCAAATGGTAACACTTTATACATTTAGAGCACCGCTGCGTTTCAGTGCAAGCCATTAAAACACAAGCATACAGCATTATTCAGGGTGATTTTTTTGCATTGAGCCATAGCAATGTTGAGAGCAGAGTCTATCTCCAAACTCCCCGATTTTTCACAGCAGCTGATGATCCCATGCTCAGGGATGCAAACACTGCCTTACTTTCTGTGCTCTTCCAATTTTAGTCTGTCGATAAATGTGCACCACATCATCCCGTGAGAGAGCACCGAGGCAGTGAAAGAGGGCTGCTGTATCACTGGAAAAGGGTGTTACTTTCAGAACTCCATCATTTCAGTTATGGCTGTGATCCTGTTTTTTTTGTTATCTGAGTTAGAGGGGGGAAAAATTGCAGCAGGTCATTGGTAACTCCAGTAATGCAAAGCTACGGAGGAAAAAAGTATGCTCTGATTTCTGGAAGTATGCATGCTCTATGCAGGACCTTTGTTTCATCTTTATCAGTAAGGACAATACATAGGTGGACAAAAACTGCTCTCTGAAGACACCAAATGTTTTGTGAAACAGACTAACCTCCATCAAATGAACCTATTTTTTTCTGCTTAGCAGACAACCACAGACAACCAAACATTTGTCATTGCTGCTCGTTATTCATTTGTATGTTCAAGGGTAAATGGAGGTAAAGAAAATTTGCTCAACTCCTAATTCGGACAATATATTTTATCACCTTTGACTACCTGGCTTAAAATACTAGGTAGGTACATTACTCATTTCTTAGTTTAGTGCTACTTCACTGACCCTATTTATGCTGAATGGGCTGATGGCTTCAAGTCCATGACATTATTTCCACCCTGCCTGAATGACTGAAACTTTGCAAACAGAACAACAAAACAAGAAATAAACTTCTTAAATGCAAGGCTTTTATAACCCATAATAATCTTTCTGAAATTATTATGGTCTGGGAACAATTCCAAGTGTAGGAAGACCATGTGTTACTATGCTTTTATAATGAACAGAACTTCACAAACCTACTCACAAAACAGTATATTTTTAGTATTTAAGCAGCACTAATTTATACCTTTTCTGAGCCCAACTGGTGGAAAAATTGGCAGAGCAAAGGTACTTACGCACACCAGGCATGGACCTGAGGAAGTTTTGTCTTTAAGGAATACACGCTCCCTCTCTTTCCCTTTTCCAGTGCAGTCCCTCAACTGGAGTGGTTATTTGTCATCCGACGCCTCAGAATATCAGGTTATTGCTTAGTGAATGCTCTCTTCCTGTTTATGGCTGAAGGAAAGCTGAAGTGATTTCAGAGTTTGAAATGCCCTGTGGCATTCAAAATGCCCTACGAAAGCCCTGAGGAGTGCAGTTCCCTAGCCACAGCTCTGGTCTAGCATTGAAAATGCACAGCAAAATTCCACAGATGACATTACAAACGTGCCCTAAACTCCAACCCAGAGGGACCATCTTTAAGGTTGAGAGAGCACTTCAGTCTTCCTTCCTCTACAGACCTTTGGATCTCTGCTGAAGCTGCTAGCCAGGGTGCCAATTAGTGCCAGCTGATTGCTCTTCTGATGTGCACACCTCTCTGGAAATGGGACTGAAGCTACCAACTCATTTCATATAGGTCATTGGATGTTGACAACTTTGTAAGAGATTGACTAAGGCCCAATTTGGATTAGCAATTTAGCAGGAAGGTCCTGTATCCCACTGCCCTCCAACCTCTCTCATGCATGTAATTTTAATATAGGAACTTCTAGGTTGCAAACTGACTACAGTTTCAGAGAGAGGGGCATTAGAAAACTCCAGAAGCAAGTACATTTACAAAGACTCCTGTAAAGTGTTATTGGGAAATTAAACTGTGCCTTGCCCCCTTAACCTTCTGCTATGTAGACTGCATTTAAAGAATTTCATTAGGGCCAGAGGCCGTAGCTTACACTTCTATTGCTAAGTAAGTGAAATGAATCATGGAAGAAATTGGCTTAATTGGGGATTCCAGTAAAATACTGGTTTTAGAACCAGGGAGTCAACAAAGATTTAGCCACTTCAAAATTTTTAAGACACAAATGGGAAATTTGTATTTTGTTTTAGAATAAGAAAAAATACATAATTATAAAGCCATCTACACTCTATTGTAACAAACCCACTTCTACAAAACTGTAAGAAAAAGGAGTGGGAGAGTCTTATTTGAAAAGTACGTATTAATTTAGGCCATGGGATACCTGCAGTAGTTAAACGTTCACTGCTGTTAGTACCATAAAGTGTATTCTGTAGTACAACAATGTATATATTCTTTAAGCTGCAATCATCAATTTTACTAGCTAAACTTCTGCCAAATACTTATTATAGATCCTACATAGTTTATTCCAGTGCCAGTCACTACCACTGGGACAACCACCCTGTGATGGTTTCTTTTCCCTACATTCTCATTCCTAATGCTGCTGTGGAATGGAAATGGGATGTAGACAGCATGTGCAGTCTGGAGACTTTAGGAAGGAGGAAAACATCATACCATGCATCATGAACAAAGCTCCTCCACCTCAGACTGATTTCTTTCAAGAACTTCACTGCCTTAGCCAATTTGCAAGAGGTGCAATAATTTTTTTTAACCACAACATTAAATGAGTACAACCGCAGTGTACATGCAATTATGTCTGGCGTAAGGTGACATCATGACTGCATCCATGACAAAGGAACTGCATTTATAGGTCACAGCAGTTGCTAAAATTGTATCATTTTCATATGCAATCAGGACTGCCGTTATTATAAGATGAAGGTGTTACAAACTTTCTGTGTATCTAATCCAGTTCAGACACATCTGTACTCTGGAGGTATGTAAACACTCAGCAAAAATAGAAGGATATCTGCTCAGCAGTGTCAGCCACTTGAGGTGCTCCATTTCCTTGACTCCTGCTCATCTTTGACAGATAATTGTAATGCAATAGCTCAAAGGAGATAGGAAACAGAGACTGAGATACCCCCGTAGGGCTCCACTGAGTTTCAAAGGCGCTAGCAGCGAGAAACACAGTAAATTCAAAAACTAGCATGACAAGAATTGCAATCTTCAGGGCTAAATATATATGGTATATTGTATGAAGAGTCATAATATAGTGGATCTCCTACTGGAGAACAGCTGTACAGTAAAGCTTTATATTGAAGAGTTAAGTTGGCTAAGCTAGTAAAAAAAACAGTTTTCTGTAGTGTAGGTCATATGCAGAAGGACATGAGAAAGCAGCTGGGGACTTTTGTGTTCCCCTTGCTCCCAGCACTCAGAGCACCCCCCAGCTAAGTGAAAACGGGAGCTGCTCCCTGCTTGTATTGGGGTCAGGTTACAGACAACTCAAAGGGACACATGAAAACTGCAACATCACCTTTGCTGTAATCCTGTCCATTTCAGCATGACATGATTGCTGGGAGTCCTGGACTTTACAAGTGGAGCTGAGTCTGCACTTTGTGGCACCTAACGTAACCACTTTGCTGATGACTCATGCTGCTATCCCAGTATTTTACATCTACTTTGCTCAGGTTCAAATACCTACAGCAAGGTATCAGACAACAAAGAATGAAAATCAAAAGGATTCTCTCTATTGTTCATGTTTCTTGAAGACTAAGCTGAGGAGAGCTGTTCCAGTGCCATTTATACAGGAAGAAGACATAGCAATTTTCATGCTAAATTGCAGACTTCAGGACTGGTCTTTACTTGCATGGATGGGAGAAGCCCACCTATGTTCCTGCATATTTGTACTTTACAAAGAGGACTTTACAATATCATAACAAAGAGGGGCCTCTTGCTACCAGATCACAGTCTATGTATAATCCAGAGCTGTATCTATTAAAAAATAAATTAAATCAAGTCAACGAGTACCTTCTGGTATGTAGGTGGGAAGAGAGTACTTATAGAAAATAACTTGTTGTAAGAGGAAGCTGGACAAATTTGTATTAGAGGAATTACATTTTTAACACAAAGAATAAATGTTAATTAAAACTGTCTATTTATGGACATGGCAGATAAATCCTGAAAGTCTTTAAGTCAAGCCTCATCATCTTTTTAAAATCTGTGTTAAAGCCCAACAGAAGTGATGAGCTTGAGACAGCTTTATTTAGTGTGGCACTATGGCCTTTGGTAGGTCATAGGGTCAGAGAATATCAGTCACCAGGACTGCCTTTTCTGATGGCTTTAATCTTTGAAACCTTCCAGTGAAACTGTGTGACCCATCGTTAGCAAAAAGCATGAAAAATGGCCGAAGTGCATATTTGGTTGCATGTCACATCATAAATTACCAACAGGACTATTGTGACCAAGGAGTTTTCACTGAAATTAACCAAGAAAAAAATGGGGAAACAGTGTTCTCACTGTCACCACTGCCTATCAGCAGACATCACCACAATGAGCTGACGCTCCTGGTCCCCCAGCCAGGCCTCCACCCCCAGGAGCAGTCGCTCACCTCTGCCAGACTAGCCACCACTGCTGCATGGACAAGGAGCTTGTCAGTCTGTCGTGTTTCGATCTCTGGCCAGAGGGACAGGCTGCCCATCTGCACTGCCCATCCACCAACAGGATGGAGCCATCCTTCCATCTTTTTGAAATCACTTTGACCAAGCTCCCCAAACAACTCATTTGTAAAGCACCAGCACTAACACCTGACTGCCTTACGGACTGGGAGGCATAAGACGGTGGTGACTATCTGTGTTTGACCCCACAGGAAAACAGGGGATTTCAGGAAGAAAAGACCAAGGACGCCTTGGATCAGGAACACTGTGTCAGGGCACAGCAGGCAGGGGCTGATGTGGCTACAGGAATCTGGTACCCACAACAGTGTGGGTTTCCCTGCCAGCAGCACCAGTGGAGGGCACAGCCTGGAAATGTGCCTCCATTCCCCCAGGGTGCAAGCAGGGCTCCATGATCCCCTCCTGCCTCACTACCTCTCACAGCACAACCTCCCAGACCATAAACAGGACCAAATTCCAGTTTTATATATTCTTTCACAAAAAGTTTCACTTGATTCGAGTTAAGGTTGTTCAAATACCTTTATCATAAAAACAGACATATTTAAAAAGACATTATTAAAGAGATATTCATCCTCAAGCCAAGACACTGAAATCAAACCAAACATAAAAGACCAGGAAAACACACTGTAACTCGGTCAATAGTGTAACAAAATGCTATCACTGCAGAAAAACACAAAAGTAATAAAAGCAACTTCGACCTTAGTAGCTTTCAAAGTGTTACGTACTGATGGAAATTTTCTAACCTGATTTAAGAAATCTATTCTGTTGTGCAACCTCCTTTTTTTTTTTTTCCCCCTCTGTGATATGAAATTTCGAAAGCCTCCAGCAATTTTTCTAACTCCAAGATGAAGTTCAAGAAATGAATCTATCATTTGTTGAAAAATTACCTTAAATAACGACAATACTTTAATAACCTCCACAGCCGCCACCATTCTTTTACCCCTCTTGGGAAGGTTTCCTGACATGTGGGAGTGAATTAGGAGCTAAACATCTTTGTAAACACAATTTGAGCAGTGAATTAGAGTATGGTTCCTAAATCACTTGAGAATATAAATTAAGCTTCTTGGTCATTTGGTCTCCTAACATTTTTATTTATCTCCCTATCTCTATTTAGATTGAAGGTATATGCCAGTTTATTTTCATAGCAAAAGACAGCAGCTGTAACACAGACTCCAGAACACATTTTAAAATTAGTATTTCTGAAGTTCCCTTTCTTTCACACTCCCGTTACAACTGTACTGGGGAGAAAACAAATCACAGTTGAATAATGACAAAAGGGATGCTACAGATAAAAATCACAGCTTGTATTCTGTATCCTGCAAGTACATTCCAGGCCAAATTACAAAGTCAAAAATAGACATCTTTTGCTTCCTAGCACAAACAAATGGGATGAATTATTCTGCTTTATGAATTACATCTTCAACCTTTTCTTCTGGCTTACTTTGCTGGATTTGGGTGTTTAAACATCTTACAAGCAGGAAAACAAGTTGCAGAGGCAAGAAGGCAGCTGAGTTTGCTGGCTGATCTAAAGGAGGTTTCTTAGTTTATCACACCCACACAACACCATCTGCAAATCTTCCAGTGTCTCTTTTCAATAGTTTAGAGAGCAATTTGCTTAACTGCAAGCTCACATAATTCTGCACACAAAACAAGTTGCACAGAAAGGCAAAAGGGCAAAGGTGGAGTAGCTATCCACATCGTATCACTGTGTACTTGCTGTTGAGTCTAATGCTTCTGGAAAGATGCAGCTGATCACCCCGTCTGGCTTTGCAGAGCATGTGCAATAAGTCTGACGCTTCCTGAGCATCAAGAAGCAAACTCACTCAGCATTGCCATAAAATTGTTTTGTTTACATGCAGTGACATGCAGAAATAAGGGACAGAAACATAGGAACTCCATTCTTCTTCATAGGAAAGGGGAGATCATATTAAGAATAGTGACTGTAGAAGGCATATGAACCTCCAACCAGAGAAAACAGATCCATTCCTGCATGAGTTTTTGCTCTCAAACAGCTAAGTTCCTTGCTCCTTGTGGCAGGAAGTGGATTTCACTTCTATACAATTTACACAGGGAACTAAATAGAAGAGGAAAAAATCAGAATTAAACCATATTTTAGAACCTTACCTGGAGCTGTACAACCTTCCTTACTAAAAAGTGCTAGCCCGCTATTACTGAGGGTACTTGGATTGTTTCCTTTTTATTTACTCTACACACACACACGCATACGTTAAGCAATATCAGTCAGGTTACAGAATCCAGTACATATGTGTTAGGAAATTGCAGAATTAATGTGCAATCTAAACTCAGCCTAAATGCTTATCTAGGCTTGATTAATAAATAGTTTATGATACAGTCTTTTAATACATAGCACTAATGTTGCTTTATTTAACGCACAAGATAGACAATGCTCATTTTAAGAGCAGTTGGCTCTGCAGTATCTTCCTTTGTTCCATTGCTCATATTGTAATCCTTTGTAGTGGGCTTTATTTCCTATATGTGGTTTAAAACCTGCTCTGAAGACAAATTTATTTACTTTGTCCAGGCATTTGGTGTTCATCATTAGAGGATACAAGTGATTCAGACGTATTATTTTTACTGCAGCCTTGAAAAAGTCTGCATCTGTCTTCTACAGATGACAAAAGATGTGCACTGAGATTACAGAGAGATACAGGTACACAAAATCTGAGACATCTGGCACATAAGCTGGAATAGTAGATAGCACTATTCATTATTCTGTAGACTCAAAACACAACTCTCTAGTGACTTCAGGAGTAGATGTGGGTGTTCAACACCTCTGATTAATCAGAGTGTAGGATCTCACAGTCAGCACGCAGAAGCTGGGGAATACACGCATGATATGAAAAATTTACTAACTTTACTAAACATCGATGGCAGAGACAAGACTACAGTCCTATTTTTCAGAGTCTTATCTAACTTCTCAGCTATGTATTTCCTTTCCTGTAGTCTTTGATTTATCTACTACATGCCATCCAACTGCAAGAAATGAACAGTCTCTTCCACTGCACAAGCCTATGTATCTCTGGGCAGGTCTAACTTGTAGTCTGGATAAGGCAGAAATCCCACAGGAGGTGAGGACATGGGGAGAGAGAAATAGGCAGTACGTGATTACATACTTGAAGACTGTGTTCTAATACACCTGAAGAAATGAGCTATCTTTAACAACCTCAAATCTGCCATTTTATAACTTTTGAGTACTCCACTTTGCTACCTTAAAAATACTCTTTCTACATTATTTTTTCATGCTATTGCCATATGAATCCTGTGCTCTATATGTCAGAGAACTTGCTTATGCTATGATAGAATTTTGGAAGGGCAATAGAGAACTAGAAGAAGGATATTTCCGTATATAACTTTTTTTAACTTTATGCTTTGCTTTTTACTTAAGGCGTTGTTGGGTTTGGGTTTTTTTTTTCTGGTTGCGTTTTTTTTGGGGGGGGGGGGGGGGGGTGGGAATCGGATCAAATATGGAACTAATTTCATGTCTGTGCCTTTCGTGAAAAACTATACCTGCTAAATAGTCCCTTATTTAATTAAGAATGTCTTTTCCATTATATTTATTGAAGAATAAAACTGAAGTCTCATTCAAGCACTGAGATTTGGATCACTTAAAAAGATTGGACGAAAAATGAAAGCTAGCTGAACATCTGAATAACCAAGGTGTGACCATCCATAGCAGGACTCCAGTACTGTGGGGCACATTGCCAACATGCCATTAAAAGTATCAATCACCTAAATAAGCCCAAGGACTTCACCAGAAGAAACACATTCAAATTCCTACAATGTGTTTCTCTTATTGTCATTAGCATTTTGCATTTTTGTCTGTGAATTGAATGGAATTTCTTTTCCATTTAGATGGTGCAAAATATCCTGGCTCTCCCCAGCACAAAGTTGCATTGTATATATCTCAGACTATGAGGGTAATGCCTGATAGACGATCTCCTCTTCGGGGAGCTGGGCTGGGGTCTGTGTCGGGGAGGAGGATGCCCGGCCCCGGGCACGCTGCTCTCCAACGCCGGACCAGGAGCATCCTCTAGCGGCCAGCGCCTCGGGAAGTTCCTGCGTCCCCCAGAAACAAGAATCTTCTGGAAGAAGGAGAGAAATCAGCAACTGAGGGAAACGGGCAGAAGCCAAAAGGATACTCACAAGATGAAGGTTATTTTTCCCGGTCTCATTTATGCTCTCATGTCAGACTAAATGGGAGACAGTTCTCTTCTGGGCCCTGAGTAGCACAGACACCCCTTCCCCTCTCTGCTCTGGAAAACCCTCATCATCAAGGAACCAGCTCAGCAGTGCTTTGGCATGTAAGAAAACAACAACAATAAAAGAAAGAAAAGAAAGAAAAGAAAGAAAAGAAAGAAAAGAAAGAAAAGAAAGAAAAGAAAGAAAAGAAAGAAAAGAAAGAAAAGAAAGAAAAG
>JAYKAV010003270.1:0-49012 GCA_035582835.1 Phoebastria nigripes | reverse complement strand
AAAAAAAAAAAAAAAAAAAAAAAAAAAAAAAAAAAAAAAAAAAAAAAAAAAAAAAAAAAAAAAAAAAGAAAAAAAAACAAAAAAAAAAAAAAAAAAAAAAAAACAAAGGAAAAAAACCACTCCCGAAACCCCCATAAAATACTCCAAACCAAACCAGACCAAACCACCCCACAAATCCAACCAGTTTTAAAGTCCTATAAGAATGAAGAGGACATATGTGCTGAGAGATATAGGTGGGAACTGTGTACAACACTGTGTGAAGTGTGTTATATTTGCATTAATTTTGTAGCCACTTCACTTAAACAACAGCCACATTAGATTCTAATCAGCATACGGTGCAAAATAGGGGCCAAATGTGAAAGAAAGAAAAAAGAGCAATCACATGTGCTTGCCATTTCCCCAGCCCATAAACCAATTTCATTGTGGTTAAAAAAATAAAAATAAAAAATTGCCCGGTAAGACTTCCCCAGTTTAACTGCTTGGGAACTTTACAGATTTTGGCACCGATGTGGACTAAAGTTTGGCTCTCTATACTATTATTATGATCTAGGATTAAGGCAAGTAAAAAGCCTATGGTGGGTACACACTGGCTGAAAACATAAATGTTTGTAAGGGCATAAATCACACAGCAAGGTCAAGCAACTAGAAGGGAAAGCACAAGTACCTAATATCTTACAGGCCATGAGGATTGCACCTGGGATCTGAAATGGCCACCTCGAGAGCTGCAGGATGAGGAACACGGCCAAGAGCACACTGGGCTTTGGTAGCGACACTGGCTCTCGCGAGGCTCCCAGCCTCGCAACTGCACTCTTCTCTCTTTTCCTTTGATCGGCTGCTTTCTCTCAGGCAGCATTTGCCCTCCAAACACATCAAAACTCGGCACATTCACCTGGATTACTCTTAATTCTAACACATTCTGGCCATGCCTGGATTAGGAAAATAGGCAGCATACTTTGACAGGTATGACAGCAATATGGACAAGTGCAGACAGTCTATTTATGAAAATAACTATGTTTGACTTCCAGGCAAAGCTTAAAATTAGTCATGTCCTAATGGGTAATATTTTGAAATAAAATTTGCTTATTTACCTTAGGTTTCTACTGAGCACCATTTTAGTGAAATTTTGTCATGTTTTAAAGCAGACTGTATTTGCCTGTCTTCTCGTGAAAGGAAAGTATGACTCAGTTTTCTTCCATTTCTGACTGGATGCAGTTAGAGACAGGGGAGAGCACCATGCCAGGAGCAATGACTAAACCACCATGTGTCTTTGTGGATTAGCCATGACCTGGGCACCGTGAGTGGTGCATATGTAACCTGCACTCCAGCAATCTCAACCAGACTCTGCTGCCCAAGGGTGCTGGCCCTAATATACCCATCACCAAAGAGAAGTAGATAAAGAAATTTAGGTATTCCTAATGTTCACTAGACCCGCAAGACTCACACCAAGCGCAGTATGTTGAGAGCAGTATGTCTGCCACATTGCTGTAGATTGAGCAAACAAAAAAATTCACGAGAAAACAAACAAAATGGCTTCTGGCAGTGACAACTATCCTTCAGGTAGTTAACCTGCGCTCCTATCGAGGAATCCTGGTGACTAAATTTTAAACATAATGCACAGACTGTATGCATTGCTGATGTAGGCTTACAAACCATCTTTTATATTTCGGTGCAGTGGAAACCAAGAGACTTTTCTGGTAAAGACACAATGTAGCAGGGGACCAAATATACATTCTTAAATTTCAATCAGACTTCAAATCAGGTCATGGCATGGCACGGATATTTGCAAGTGGCAAATTTGCCAGTCCTTTCTGTTTTTCACGCTTTTGTAAAAATATTAGAGAAGGCTGACTGATGAAGCATTGCTCTGCTCCCTCTCTTTCTTTCACTGACCTAGAACCTGGCTGGGCCAATGTAAATTTAGGTCTGACTAAAAACAAAATACAGGCAGGTGATAAAGTGATTCAAAACTCTTCTGTTGCTCTCTATGACATTTAACTATAAGCTAATTCTGAGGACTTTTGAGAGTCGCATTCAGCAACCAAAGTATAATGCTTGATCCAGCAGAGAAACAGGGACCAAAGTGACATACAGATGTCCTTAAAGAAGTCAGTGTACAAATAGGAAAATTAACTTTTTTCAGCCCTGTTGTGGTTTATAGGTCAAACACCTAAAGAAACCTGGAACTAAACATGCAGCTACTATAAATGTACTGAGATAATCACTCAGCAACACTTGAGAAGTTTTAACTTGTTTTATCTGCAGTACAAAGTGAATGCTGAAGTTTTAATAGCTAATGACTTTGTAGCTCTTCTTAATGAGGAAACTATGCCAAAACCTTTTGTTTTCTCTTGCTTTGATTTTTAAAATGTTCATTTAAATTGTCCAAATGTCATTCAAATTATGCATTTAAGTAGCAATAGCTACAAATCAACTACACAGAAAAATAAGGTTATATTAGTTTGCACTATGCTCTCCTATGTTGCAAAGTTATACAAAACTGTTCTGAAGCTTTCAAGTTGGTTTAAAGGTTTGTGATGTGAGAAAAGCAAAATTAGGAAAAATTGAAGCTTTTATTAGACAAAGAGAAGAGCTGAGGACAGATCAGCACTGTTTGCCCTCTCGTGTGGGTTACTTTGGTTTCCAGCATGGCTCTTAGGATAAAACAGAACAATTATGAGCTGGTTAAAAGCAAGGAAACAAAGAGTAGGAAATTAATGTTTGGTTTTGACAATAAGGGAAATCTACCAGAGCAATCCTATGCCAGATCTATGCCAGGCCTTGTTTTGTTCATGATACAGTTTTTGTTATAGGAAATAATAAAAGCAGAAGGAATACTGAAAAGACTCTGTTATGAATACAAAATTATGTGTGTAGCCAAAAGGGTAGGGAGAGTTATAGAAGACCTTGTCAAATCAAATCATCAGCTTGTAAAATAGCAAGTGAAATTCATTGTTGATAAATGTAAAGTAGTGCGCTTGAGAAAAATTGACTCAAATATCCATACATATTTATGCATATATATCTGTACGTAAGTGTATACATACCCTGTGTACCTAATTATACATACACACACATAATGATGCAATCTTAATTGGCTATTACAATTTAGGACAGTTATTGTCTGTAACCCTATAAGAATACCAATTTTATGTTCAGTGGGAGTCAAAAAGACAAATAGAATATTAGAAACTTAATAGAAAAAGAATAGAGAACAAAAGATATAAAGCCATTATGATAAAGATTAAGTCCAGGCACAATTCTGGCAACCTTGCCAAAAAAAGATGTACCAGAACTCTACAAGAGAAAAGCGAAGAGGATGACCTATGGTGTAAGAACATTTCTGTACCAGGATAAATTAGAAAGCTATAAAACCACTAACAGGATAGAGAATGTGAGGGGTAATGATTATTCACTCTTCCCCATTAGGGAACCTCAAATACAATTATCAGGCAGCAGCTTTAAAATATACAAGAGAAGTACGTTTCCACACAGCTCATATTTAGATCCTGAAATTCATTGCCACAGAACGCAGAAGACTTCATTAAGTGTAAATGTTAAAAAAAAAACCAAAAAAAAAAGTTGAAAATATATGCAAGAAGGTAATTCATAGCCTATTAAAACAAAGATACAGATATAACCTCTGGCTTAGGACAGTCAACCGCTTGATCCACTAGAGGATGAGAGAATATAGTGAGGAAGCATCACCACTTATTTGACCTGTTCTTCATGTTTTCCCACATTTTCCATTCTTAAGCTCTGTAAGGTTTTCTTTTACTTGCCTTCTCCATGTAAGCTTATGTCTGTAGCCTACCAACTACTTCACCCATCGTGAATGCATCATACTTTACTATAGATACTTACTACTGCTGTAATTGTCAAATGTTCACAGTAGTTTTTTTAACCTGCTAACTGATACAAAATTCAGTGATACACTTTCAGCATCCCAGGGTAATCCAAGAAGAGAAGTGTTTGTATTTATTCCTTTCTAAATTACTCATTAACTTTTACCTGGTAGATTTTACATTTTCTCATTATCTTTATATGATAAGATTCTTGCAATTCTGAACTTCTGACTTTCAGAAATGGAGACGTGAAAAAAACACAGATTACACATACATAGTCCTGTGATCATCCTATACACATAGCAATGAAATGAAGAATTGAACAGCCCTTGCTAACCCTTGCTTTATCTTATTCATACTTGTGTGCTGAAAAATACATTTAGAGATTGATTCTTAACGAATTAATAAAACTCTATTAATGCTACTGATACCATGACCTATTATTCCTTCAGTATAAATAGACCAAAGAGAGTAAGTTAAAATGAAGAGAAAAATACATAATAAAACACATTTTCACATGTAGTTGGCTTTCAATTTTGGTTCATAATAATTTTGTAACTTTGAAGAATGTATTTTTTTATTCTCAAAACACAAATATCCACTGTTAACTTTGTTATTGTCAGTTGAAAACTCTGCACTAGTCTACAGTCCCCAACACATTCTTTGAAGCCAGATGAGAAAAGAGAGGGGGCAGAAAAGGAAGCAGTAGAGAGGACAGAAGGAGTTTTGAAACTTTCAGACTTCAGTTCTAAACTGTTACATTTCAAATTCAGGCCACCCTGCAATTGAGCAAATAGAGGAGAAAAGAAAAAGACCGAAAATTGTGTTCTTTAAAATGCTTGGAGGGGTGTGTATGCAATTATATTCCACCACATTTAAACAAAGGTTGTACGAGTATACGGAAGAAAGGTAGAGTTGGTTGGCCGTAAATTAGTTTAAACTGCTTAGCCCCATTTCAATAGCAACTATTGACTTCCTTTCCTTTTAAGGATGGGTGCTCAGAAGCTCGGTCTTTGGGCCTGCTGGACAGACACAACAGCCAGGCAGGCTGTCTTTGCCTTGCAGGGAGAGGCTCCAGGGTAAAGGTAAATTCTGAGCTGCCTGCACTCGCAGTGTCACCATGCTAGTCACGACACAACACTGCCAAAATAAACATACTCCCAGGAAAAGTTCACAGATGGTCAAAGACGGATTTGGATTATCTTTCAAAAAGTTAAAACTGCTCTAAATTCAAGACATGTTTCGGTGACTGCCAGCTAACCAGAGCAGAGCTAAGCACTATTCGTTAGAGTTCTTGCAAGCTCCACACAGATTAAGAAATCATATAACCTTGAAAAGGATTCCTAGCTGAAATTTGTACGGCCTTTACTAGAGTGGAGTTTAAACTTCCATGGTTGAGGTTTGTAACTGCTACCAGAACATTACAGAACAGCAGGAGCATCACTACCATAACCAGTAGATCAAGAAAAAAATCCAAAAAACCCACAAAGCAGTAACTCATGCCTACACACAAAAAGACTAATTCATTACCTACAGAGGACATCTTAGCCATTACTACAATCCAGTTTTAAACCAAACATGGTCAATGATCATTGAAATATTATTATTTTTTTGTTCACATAAACACATTGTGAACATAATAGTCCCCTGAAAAAAACCTGATACCTTTTCACAGGCAGGGATCAAATACCTTCAAAACGTTATCATCCAAGTGTTAATTTAAGGTATCTGTATTTTTACATCTTTTTTTTTTAATTTTTTTTTTTTTTTTTTTTTTTTTTTTCCTTTTTTTTTTTTTCCTCTCCAAATCAGTGGAGATACAGTTCTATTATCTACTTTCTTAAAGTTTGCCAAAGACTGGACAAACTCCTTTTAATAAAAGGATGCTTAATAGAATTGTGCTTTGTAACAGACTTGCTAATGGTTTTATGCTGGTCTGGTGAAGTCAGGAAAATTTTAAGTATAAAATTTACAGTATAAAATGGAATGTTCATGGAGGAGAACAGGTGCTTGAGTTCCTACTGACTATATACAGCATACAGGCTGGCATGCTTTATTGCTGTCTAGCAAATATTAGACATGGTGCACATTCTACCTTCTTTGACATAGGAAATTTTACCCCATATTCTGCAACAACAACAAAAAAAATAGCATCTGTAGAGTAAATCACTCAGAAAACAGTCAGTACTATGAATACTAACAGCAAACTAATTCAGCCTTTTCATGAATAGACATTATACTGAAGTTTGTATGGTCACATCTCATGTCCCATCTGCTTCAGTTCTTCACACCAGAAGAAACCTTCCCAAATGTAGGAGTATTTCATTGACTTAGTAAAGCTGTTTACAGATTATTCAAGACTGCAGAGGTGTGCTGTGGTCTACGTACTGTGATTGGAAATTTTGTTAAACAGCAAATAAGTGTTCAGTGTCTTCATTGAAAGTAATGAAAGCTGTACAGCTTGGCCTTTGTTAATGAACACCTCCCCCCACCCCCAAATTACCTCAGCTTTCACTGATATACTACGACCCTGCCTTCACAACGGTAGTATTATCTTAAATCACCCATTTAGGTGGACCAGATCATCTATAGGTTCTCCTGTCTTCACTACAGGGGGATGTTCAATCACAACCCTTTCACAGTAGAGGACATTACATATTAGTCTTCGTATATTTACCTATATCAGGAATAAGACAGGGCTTACAAGCTGTTGTTGTGGTTTGTTTGATGGGTTTTTTCTTACATACAACGTATCAAATTTGACTTGGGCCCAAATGAAAAACTTGTTCAAATTATTCTGTTTAAAGAAACAAGTAGTATAATACTTTCGTAAAAGATATGCTAAAATATTTGGAAAGTGGAAACATTCTACAAAAGCCTACAAAACCATTGTATGTTTTCAGAAAATAATGTGTTAAAATATCCATAATTTTTACAGTGCAATTTTACTAATTTGGGAAATCTACGCAAACTTGCAACCATGTCATTTTCTATTCCGAAGAATAATCTTACTAATTGGTTAGATATTGTACTGCATATATCCAATATGTTTATGTAGGTGTAACAAAATCCACATCGAGATTACGCCTGAAGGAGAAGTTTGAGCAGGGAAAAGTCCAAGCTCTACAGTTGTAGTTCAGGCTGAACTATGCCAACCATATCTGGTAAATTTCACATCCTTGATGACAGGAAAGCAATATGCGTCTAAAACTGATTAAAATAAAACTAGATACTGTATTTTAAGTTTACTTGTATTGCAAGGGAACAGAAAGTGAAGTTAGAGTAGCTTTTATCAAGAAACTACTGACAAAAAAAGTAATTACCTCATTGAGAAACATATGTTTTGTCATAAAATGGAGGAAATACAAACTGTAATGAATTAAAAATATGAAACAATATTAAAAAAACCTTTATATAATTGTTTCATTTCAGAGCAAGTGCTCTATATAGAAAATTTTATTTCAACACGCTACCAAGGAATTATATTCATTCTAAATGTGCCTGCATTTCATGATGTTAATTTAAATTTACGAACTGTAAAGCATTGGACAAAGACATGACCTGTATCAGAACTAGTGCTGTTATATTTGCAAGGTATACTGAGGTCTGACAAAGACAGACAAACAGGAAATCTATCACATTTCTCACATTCGCATGCAATCAAAAGATCTAGTCATGGCCACCTGTGGCTCCAAAGTATGTCTGCAGAAAACGTATATAAAAGAGGTAGAATAACACCCTTTAGATGCTCTCATCAGGGATATTATCCTTGTGGCTGCCTACAATTCAGGAGCAGCATAGAAAAGTGTATTTATGAGTTTGAAGGGTATGAGTTTAAGGGCTTTTCAAAGTATCAGTAACATCCTCTCAAATTCAGGTTCTATACTTTTTCACTAAAAGTCATTGAGACCATATCTCCAAAATTATTTTTTTAATATGAGATTTAAAATCACTAGGTGTTTTTTTAATGGTTCACTTAGTCTACTAGATCTTTTGGAAACTACTTAGCAGATAGGTGTTATGAGAGACAAATAGGATACATCAGATGATCTTGCCTGGACTCTCAAAACTGGTGCACCCACTCAACAGATTTCAGTTTGTGAGATCCAGAGTGGAGAAAGAAAAATTGTTATTTACTTCCACTGCCAGATTTGCCCATACTATCTGAGGGAACAGATACTACAATTCTGAGATAACATGCACCTTACAGTTTCAGGTAGGTAGGTAGGTAGGTTTCATTCATGGCTAGTGACTTACAAACCACAGATCCTCTCATTAGTCAAGTTCCAAGGCCCGATACTTGCCCCTTCCACACAGCTACTCTTTGACTACACTGCATAAACTGATTAGTGATCGTCTTCCCACTCACTGACATCAGCACCTGCGTTCAATTATTGCTCATTTGACTTTTGCCATGGGTGATACAGATTCTTGGGTGATCTAACTGATAATCAACATGAATTTTTAGTACATACACCACTTAAATTGTCAAAAGGAAATTTCATTAAAGGGCAACTTGTTTTTACTGACCGCTTATGATTCAATAAAGGAATAAAAACCACCTTCAATACAGGGAGGTAAGATGCACTGTTGGTGAATTAACTTATCAAGTTTTGCTCAGGTTGTCTCCTGTCCCATCATTTGGATTACAGCACAGAGCTTAATAGCAGGATACAGCTGAATTCACTGCTCCACAAGCTGGCAGCAGTCTGGAGGAGAATCAGTTTATAAATGATTGTTTATGACAACCGAATTATCCAGAAGTTTAGAGTTAAGTATTTGCTGTGCTGATCATTTAAAAGATAAGATGGGGATCATTTAATGGAACCTGAAGCATGACACAGCTGAGGAGATTATAGTTTACAACCTACACTTTCATTACTAGAATAGCATTTTAACATAATATTCCACAGAAGTAACGGCATAGAAAATACTGCAAAATATATAGTTGCATATGTACAGGATCACCTGCTTTTACTCAGTACTGGCATTATGTAACCTAAAACAAATGTACGTTATTGCCTTCCAAAACAAGCCGGGGATTAAAACCTGTGAAGCAATATACATACTGAGACATTCAATAATTAAAAAAGAAGGAGAACAGTTCACATGAATCCAAGTTTGACAAAAGCAGTTAAAAATAAAAAACAGGCAAGGGCAATGGAAACAGACAGTGCCTGTTTTCAAGCAAATGCTATGCAAAGTATTTCCCTTGCAAGAGAAAACCCAATTGTGAAACTATCTCAGTAGCATTTCCATCCTTAGGCAACATTTTACAGCTATTGCTTATGCCGTGCTTCTGGCAGGCAAATGTCACTTTTAAATAACATGGGAGGAATGCAGAGTTGGAGTCAGAGTTCACCCAGGAAGACGAGCACAGGGCTCAGGGTTTAGTATACAGGTCAGTTGGAACCAGCAGTCATACGTTTTCTCGGTAATCTCTATTGATTAGAGAGATCACTGTGGTTCACAACAAAGACAGAACATCTATCTGTCTGGTATGACAGGTATATAACAGCTCTCAAAACGAGGCATTCTCAAAAAATATACTAATTTAGTCTAGTGCAGCATACCAGATAGTCAGACAGAAAGAATTAGTTTTAAATTGTGACCTTTCTGCTGACAATTGCCATCTTACAGAAAACGTAGCATCAGGTCATCCTGTGCCATTAAGCTGTAGGCAAAAAAGTGAATGGCAGAATAATGGTTAATCATTTGCAAAAACCAATAATGAGAGAAGCCAGTTTTCTAAGCTAAAGTCCAATTACTAACCCAGTTCTGAAATATTTTGAAAAGTAGAAGACATCTATTAAGCTTGGTTGTTAAAACTAGTATGCAAAGCTTTTCCCTGAAGAAAGTTCCTATTAAAAAGAGATCTTTGAATCCCGTCTTGCAAGGCTTCAGGATAATATTTGGCTATTTACAAAGTAACTTTTTTTTTTTTTTTTGCTCAGTCAATTATTCTAGCTTTATTCCTGAAGCAGCTATAATGAATGAAAATGTAAGAAGCACCCTAAAAGTGACTGTTGCAGTTTATCAGGAGAAATCTTCACCAACTTCTTCAGCTGAACAAAGTCACTAGAACAGACATACTTTTCCTTTTTTTCTTTTCTTCTTCTTTCTCTTTTAGCTAAAAGCAAGAGGATTGAATCACCTCAGAGTCTGAAAGACAAGCTCCTCATTTAATGGCTGTTACTTGATTATGGTAAAACTTAAAGGATTAGACACCAAAATTTCACCTTCAGTTGCTTTTCATCACTCTCCACTGAATTCAGTAAGTCCTCTCCAATAAGATCACTCATCTATTTGTGTTATAGAAATTTAAATGAAATATTAGGTATCCTTTACAGTCAATGAGAAATACTTTATATTGTACAATAAGAATGAAATTACTATTTTAAATGCCAGAGAGAGATTTAAAGTTTTTTAACAGTTGAATAGATTTAGAAATTTTTTTAAGTTTCTGTCTGTGGCAGGATGTTGATCGCCTGGTGCTGGAGACATTCTGCACCAGTAGGGTGACTGAGCACAGACCGATTTCAGTTACCACCCAAATTCTCCCTGACCGATTCATGGCTGACCTCGAAGCCAAACCTTCTCTGCATTTGTAAGTAAAACACCAACTTGTATGTATGCATGGCCAGAAATGTGACAATTTCAACTGGTCTTTGTCTTCAGAAAAGAAAGCCTACCTAGCATCCAAAATCAGACCACTGTGCAAGGTCCTGTCAAAGTAAAGCTCGTCCATTCAGGTGAAGCTATCTGAAAATAGTGTTAGGCTTCTAATAGTTCTGGCATCTGAAAAATGGGCCACATCTCTTTTCTTAGAAAGCAGAAGAAAAGTTCTTTAAGAACTATTCTCTGTCAAACCAACATCTGCCTTATTGCCCATGAAGAAATATGGCCCTTGAAGTCTGAGAAGCAGAACGTGTCTAACTCTTACATTACTAATACTAAAAATTAGATGTGAATAAAAATTTACACACTTGTTTTCTTTTCTATGTCATACTAGAGGTGACGCATTTCCACTGAGGGTCTCCAAGGCAGAATTTACTCCATTTTTAAAGTAAAAAGTAGTTTTATACTTTTTGTTGATCAGATGCGCTGAGGTAGCATAAAAATAGAAGCTTCCAGATTTCCTAGTTGTTTCTCAGAAGTGATGCTTCAAGTGATTGGGGCAGTTGCCATGGGTAAACTCACAGCCTCATTAAAGTTTTCACAAAGCTTTCCTCAACGGTTTGCTGGTCTAAGCGCGTTCTACAAGTACTGCTAAAATAAAATGCTCAAAGTACAAACTCATGGCTGTTTTCCACAATCACTATTGAATATTAATAGCACACTCTCTTCCTTCCTACCCCATACTTCAACTTTGAAAATACATTTTCAAAAATAACAAAGTAAGAAAACCATGTGTGCCATAAGAAATACCCAACTGGAAAGATTTTGCTAAGGTTTTTGTTTATCACATATTTCTTTATCTCAGCATCGCCATTCCTACTTCAATGTGACTAAGTGGGTATTAAAATGAGTGACACTACCCATGACCCAAACCATTGAAAGCAAGTAATGATGGGCAGCTGAGCCCCATGTTGAAAAGCCGTTGCCAAACCCCCTGCTTCTCCTCCCTCACTTTTTCCCAACCTTTTGCCCAGATCTAATTTAAATGTGAATACCTTAAGTAATTGCCAATATTTGTAAAGTCAGTATATGCAACTGCATTAAAGACAACAGATTTTTGTGTACTGTTTTGCAAGGATCTTTTTTTTTTTAATGCCCTGTAGTTGCTGGGAAGGTGCTTGGTAAAACTTGCCTCGGTGTACAATTGTTTTATACACTTTCCCCTTACTTCATTCTTTAGTGAACATCTCTGGAATAAGTAATTACTGTGGGAACACTTCTTTACAGCAATTCTCAAACAGCAAAATTGGCAGAGGTTGGTTTTATAAAGTTCACAAACTGAATGGTGCCTTATTGCCATAAACAAAGGGATTTTAACTACTAGCATTAAAATACACTAAGAATAACAGATAAGTGAATCTGTGAATAAAGATAAGTCCTTAATTGACAAGAAAATGAAGGATTAAGCTAATGCAGCATTATAGCAATATGCCAGGGATTCAAACTTCGGCCTACATCACCATTTTGGACTAAGTGATTATAAAAGCTTTTTAAATGACAGAAAGCAGGACTCCCCTGAGAAATTTTCTGCCTAAAATTTGTCAAAATGAGTGCAACTGGTACTAAGCCTCAATACAGACTCTCTAAATGAATACATAATGTATTTAGTTACTTAAGATAATTGAAGTCTTGCCAATTTAATTAAAAATAAGCCATCTATTGAAAAGAAAAGATATTTCTCACAACTACTGGTACTACTGGATGAATTTGATGAATTTGTTTTATTATCTTCTGCCTACTGGCTTTACCTGAGAAATCAAAGATCTTTTGCCTGAAAAGACAGATCATGCAAAAGTTCAGCAATCAAATCCAGAAGTCTTAATGGGCTTAACTGAGTAAGAACTGCTAGCCTTGAACAGCAATTGCTGTACATAAGTATGTATGTTGCTCTAAATTGCATCTAGGGAGTATCTTAAAAATCTCATTGCTTTTTCATTTGTCCTTGACACCATACACAACATTTGTAAAATAAATAAATAAAATTAAAAACTAAAAGTAAAAGGAATTTAATGGAACCTGAAGAGTTAAAGTTTCAAGAGGGATCTTCCTTTTGAATGAACTGGTGGGTAAATACCTAAAAGAAGATAAATAAACATTTGTGGATTACACTGAAATAAAGGACGTGAGAGAACACGTTCAGGTTACTACCAGTGGAAAACGATTTATTCAGAGACCCTTGTATAACTGTCATAACTATAGCAAAGGAGGAGATGAGACAGCCTCTATCTACTAACAAGTACATAATGGTATAACTTACTCCATGTACAGTCAAAAAATATGACAGTCATTTCTTATTCAGACTGCTGGGTACAGACGTGCTTCCTCTCTTCCTAGTCTCATGAAACCAATTCTAAACCCTACAAGAGTGTCACATTGTGGAGTGGCTCTGAACCTAGTTTGTCTGAAACAGTTAGAAACTGCTCATAATGTATTTTCTCCTGAAAGAGACAACTAGAGCACTTAAGCACACGAAAACTTAAGTGCTTTGTTGGATTGAAATCAAATCATAGAATCATAGAATAGTTTGGGTTGGAAGGGACCTTTAAAGATCATCTAGTCCAATCCCCCTGCCATGGGCAGGGACATCTTCAACTAGATCAGGTTGCTCAGAGGCCCGTCCAACCTGGCCTTGAATGTTTCCAGGGTTGGGGCATCTACCATCTACCTCTCTGGGCAACCTGTTCCAGTGTTTCACCAAATGCTCTTATCCTTAATGTTCAAAGCAATCTGTAAAGACATTTCACTACACAGGAAGGCCTAGATGTCTATGTAAAAGCCTTAGCTTACCCACAGTTCCTCCTGAGTCAGTATGAGCTTATTGAAGAGAAAAGCATTACTCAGTGTGGATAAAGACAATACTCAACTCCAACACTGGTTGTTCTGCATTTTGATATATCTGCAATATCATTCCCTCCCTGACAGTAGACAAAGCATTTTAAAATAAAACTACAGCTGAAAAAGTCTACTTTATTTAATGACACCTATTATCAAGAGATGAATGGTAGATTCGACTCTGACAACGGATTGTGTTCATTTAAACCACAACCACAAGAAACCCCCCAAATCTATGCAATTGTTTTGAACCCCTTCATTACAAAAGAGGCTAGTCATATTTGAAAATTTTTATTCTAACCTTGAACTGTGGCAGAACATTATCAGCAATCTTTTTGAATCTGTTAAAAATGATTTTTCATAGAAAGATTCTGAGATTGTCTTGAATTTTTGTTAAAATTAAACAAAAAAGCAGGATTTGGCCCTGCTTTGAGCAGATGGTTGGACTAGCTGATCTCAGGAGGTCCCTTTCAAGCTGTATTACATTATACATCTATGATAAAATTATCATCAGCTGCAATGGACTTTTGGTCAGTCCCTTTTATATTTTCCTCTAAAGTCACAGAACAGTTTTTTTCAGTTTCTGTTTTTAGATTCATTTTCAGATTTACTGGATGAAACAAGCACAAATCTGTAATCAAGAGCAATGTCCTTTATAATCCTATGAGTTCAATTCATGCAATTGTATCCATAATACAACTTAGGTTTTTAGGCAATATGCTAATTCATCTGAAGTAAACATGTAGGCATCTTTTTATTTATTTGCAATGAAAAATAATCCAATGAAATTTTAGGTAATTTTAATGTTACTCACTCTCCTTCCAGAGTGGGATGAATTCTTCAGAACTATCCAGAGACCTTAAGATATACAGACAAGTCCTCAAGCGTCAACCAGACAAACTGTTTTAAGAGTGGATAGCCAAGGCAGAATGTTCTGCAGCACATTAGCTATTCTCTGGCCCCTAAAGGGGAAAAAAAGAGAAAAGAAAAAAAAGGGGGGAGGGGTGGGGAATAAACTAGACATCCAGTTGCTAAATCTGAATTGCAAAGCACACAGTCTGGAGAAGACTCTGGAGAAGAGTTACCTACCCAAGATACTTTAAATGTAGCCAGTGAAGGATGAGCTGAAGGAAGATTTCTAAAGAAACAAAAGTGACAAGGAAGCCAAGTTAAGGTTCAAATAAAGTGAGTGAGTGCAAGTAGAAACATATCTGGAAAACCAAATCACGGTAATTTGTGGGATCCATTTCTTCCTCTGGAGATTGACAAGCTCCAAAAGTGCGCAAGGTTGCTGTGAATGGAAGTCAAAATTTAAGAGGGCTTAGAGCCATCTCTAATTTGTTATATAGTTTACCTTTAAAATTATCTTAGAGCCAGTGTTGGTATGTCATGCCACATATTAACACACAGAGCTCAAAATATTGTTTTTACTCTGAATTTCAAAATGCAGTGCAGAAATTGGACCACTTTAAAGTTATAGTAGATCTAGTTTGTTTTAGAGAAAAGCATTTATAGAACTTAAAATAACAAAAGAAAACATTCACTGAGAATCAAAAATTCACTAAGGTGAAATGAAAAGCAGAATGCTCCCTTGCTGGTAAAAACCAAAGTGACGGGGTTATGGAGAAACAGGTCCATATAGTAAGAGATTATCTCTGATTTGAAACAACACTCTCATACAAAAGTACGTGGAGTGCAACTGTAGCAGGAAAGAAAAGATGGCAGAAATCACAAGTGGCTACCTTCAAAATCTGCGAGGTTTTGTTTTGGTTTTTATTGGATCTTTAAGAAACTAATCTAAATAGCTCCCTTCATTCTCCCCCTTCCCAACATGGTCATTACTTGTTCACGAAGACATTTTTTGTAGAAAACGTTGTAGAAGTATACCTCAAAGACAGCATCTGTAGATTACTCCTGGGAAGTATGTCCATTGTAACGAATTACGGAGAATAAGACAGAGCAACATGAAAAAATATAGTTGAAAGCTGGCCAAATCAGATGCAGTTAACTGCTGACAAAAAATAACATCAGAAAAACAGAAGTATGATGAGAGGTCATGGGTAAATCTAATGTGGACATGTCAGCTGAACTCACCCTGCAGCTACACACAAGTCATCATAGTATGTGCTTGGACTGTGCATACAGGAACAACTAACCAATGTTGCATGAATGTAGGCTGCAACATGGGAATAAAGTTCCAGGCTCCACTGCTGATCATGTCCTCCCAAATTAGGGAACCTGAATTTGAGCACTAGTGTCTGTTTCAGGGCAAAGTTGAAATTAAAAGTTAGCTAAAAGCACTTTCAGTACAGCCACCTGAGTTAGAAGACAACTTCTGTAATGAGAAGCAAGCTGAACAAAGAAAGAATGCAATGGGTCACTTTCTAACATAATGAAAATCAGTGCAGATCCATTTATATCAAATTTGCCAAATTATTTCCTGTGGCAGTTTGGTCTGGACACCAAAAAAACAAATTCCTTTCAATTCTGTTAGCTAACATAAACATTAGATTTCCTGGGCATAATTCTGCTCTTGAATACACCAGTTTAAATGGCATTGACTTCATCAGAGGTCCTGATTTTATATTTACATCAGCAGTTGTCAGTATAAAACTCACCATGGTTAAACCTTGACAGGTTGGCATCCATGTTTAGAAAAACAGAGGCAAATTTTCTTTACGCATTAAGTTTAGCATTTCTTATATATGTGTTATAGTTCCAAAACAAAGGACTTTGTTTAATGGTTGCAGAGTCATACATGTTCACAATGTTTAGTCTTCATTTATGAAGTTTATGGAACTTTAAACATTGCTTTAATGGTATCACTGTCTCGTGTAAGGTATTTTACAGTAGACTTTTTAACAGGCTACTGCACATAATCAACATTTGGATATAGATTCTTGTCACATTATGGAAACACATTTATAAGAATTTGGGAACTTGATTAAAGTTTCACAGACCACATTTAAAACTGTACTGCTTAAACTTAAAAAGCAAGTGGAAATGACTTCATTTCTGAGTCAAAGTACTGATTAAAAACTTTTAGGAGCTGTGGGTGGTCAGCATCTCTGAAAGTCAAACATTTATTTAAGCTGCCCATGACTAACTTTAAACCTTGATGTTTGAAATGTTTTGTGGATTTGAGGGTTTTGTTTGCTTTTTTTCTTTCTTTTTTTATTATTATTTTTAACATATGCCGATATTTCTTATCCTTTCCTCCCAGGGAGGAGATGATCATAGAAGAGCAGTGGATATTTTTCTTTTTCCCATTACTTTGGGAAGGTATTTGGCTGTAAAATTCATATATTTTTTTGGAAAACAGACTGACTCAGGTCTTCTGGCATTTCAGAAAAAACATTCAGTTCAGTTACAATGCCATATACAGTGCTACAGCAATACTATTGGGTTAGCCTAAATAAGCTGGTATTCAGTACTGGTTTTAGTACTGGAAACGGGTTTACCTCCACAATGTGGAGCAAGGCCTAATTTGTTTTGTTCCCTCTTCTCACTTATTTGATCTTGTCTAGAAAATGGCAGAAATTATTTTCTACCAGCAGATGGACTTTCCCATGGCTCAGGCAAGATAGCTGGTGGTCTCAGATCTACAACATGAAAACGATCATCATCTGTGAAGTCTCCTTGCTTGCTCGCACTCTCCATTCAAAAATCAAGAACCAAAAGAGCACAGACTTCACTAACATCTCACTCCTAGCATGAGTCTCATGAAATTAGCAATGATGCTGTTTGGAATTGCAAATGAAGCAGAAATTCCTTTGAAAACCAAATTATGAAAGCAAAGTAGCGTAAATGAAAAAAAAAAACCAAACATTAATTTAAGCAAACTTCTGATGAAGCACAAGGTGATTTCCAATGACTCCCTGGAAGGCTTCTATGCAAGCTACGCTTCAGTAATCTGTCCTAGGGTTTGAGGCTCTATGTTGTGGAGCAAGAAGCCTGGAAGACAATTCAACTCTAGCCTTTACTCTGACAGCCAAGCCTGTTAGCTCCATAACAGAGAGATTGAAAGACCAAAGGAAACTTTGTATTAGGTCTTAATGGGAAAACAAAACCTGTCCTCTGGCCCTGAGGTCCACAGGACAGGTTTTGTTTTCCCATTAAGACCTAATACAAAGTTTCTGGCCCTGAGGTCCAGAGGACAGAATGACAAGGCTCACAACCATATAGTTAATTCTGTTTCCTAAAAATAGGATGGATGTCCATACTGCCATATCATATTACTTGGCCCATGCTATTGCTTAAGACATGTTCAGCCACAAGCCAAAACTGTGTCAGGGAGCACGCTAACAATTAAACAGCATGGACAATTGCATACTAGAACTAAAAATAACGACCTGATCCTATTTCTTTTATTAATACGGACATAAACTAGAATGCTGAAAATTACCTCCTGTGCCAGCAGATCTCAGGAATTTCTTAGGTACTTTCAGGCGTTTAATCACCACATCACGGGAGTGCCAAAGCCGTTCAGCTTAGCCACGGTTCATAGATATCTGAAACCAGTCCACAACCAGTCCAATAGGGCTGAGGGGCACCAGAGCTTTAGAAGTCCTGAGTAAGCTGATACCCTGTATCCTATACTCTCGGGATCATTTTAGTTTGGAGATATCTGAAAGGAAACACTCTGTTTATTTAAAAGTGATTTTTCTCTCTTTGCACAGAAACACGATTTGACTTTTTATTCCAAAACCGAACAGAATTCTTTGCTTTAACTTCCTGCTTCTAACTGCCTTAACTTGAAGCAAATTGTCTGACATACTGCAAGATCACTTTGTGTGGAATACTAAATAGATGATACACAGGAAGGGAAACTAAAAGGAAGACACATGCATTAGCAATGTTGCAACTGGCAGTTGTTGCTATTTTTACTGAACTCTGAAGTATTGGAATTCAGTATGGATTCTTAAGATCAGGTAGAAATTTTACTTGTGAAGTTATGAATACAAACAACTTGTTACTCATAGCATCATGCCAGAGTAGGCACAAGCAAAAGCAGCTATTTCCAAAAGTGTTTAGATTGTATTTCTAGTGTTTAGAACTAGAAATTACAAGTGGCAGTATGCTTAATAAGCAACATGGAGTTAAGCAACTTATCACAGTGAACAGGGGAAGACTGAAGCAATCATAGAGAAATATGCTTAAAAGAGAACGCTGAGCAAAGTTTTTCAGTCTCTTTAGCAACTTTCTAGACTATGTGAAAATGCAATTTCATCTTTCCACATTTCAAGATTGTTGCAACTGGAAAATAAATCATTGATGGAAAGCCCTTTCCAATCCATTAATTTGGAAAGGACACATGCAGAGCTGCTGAGTGAAGTAGAAAACAGTATTGAAATAAAAACAGAGTGGCAGGCAGATCCAAATGAGAAGTGCTGGAGCAAATGCTGTTGAAGCTCAAGATCTGCAAAAAAGTGCAGGAAAACAAAGGAGGAAAAGGTGTGGAGGGGGAGGACAGCAGTGCTATCATGGTTCATGGCCAGTATTGAAACCATGAGCTTCCTCAGTTCTGGGTCCACTGGGAGAGCTACTCTTTTGTCTATAGAACACAGACATAATGAAATCATGAAAAAAAGAAATGATAAAAAATACTAAAGCCTGACATTTATGGAATTTTACTCAAAAAACAACAAACACGTTATCACAGAATGTAACTCTCTAGAACAGATCAAGACAGTCTTCAGTTTTCTAGTTGGCACTCTTTGTGAGAACAGTCATGCCTTGAAACCTGTGCAACTTCATAATAAGCCAGAAAATAATCTGTAGAGCAGATTTATTATATTGGGAGCTTTCTGACTTTATTGGGCATTACATTCTTCTCCCTTTGAGTTCTTGTCTAGATAGGAGTAGTATATAAAAAGGGTAATTGTTTTAGGACAAGGGTTATCCAGGACACAGATTGATGGTCACTGTGGAAGAGATTTAGTAGTCATGTTTTCTACTATCAGTATATGAAATATTCAGTTTGAGTGGTGGGCAATGTTGGAGTCTTCCTCTTGAGCAAATGAAGGTTAATCAGGAAAGTGACTAGTTGAGATGTATGTATTGGAAGGCCCAACTGCCACAAAAATTCACTGCAATTTATATGTCTCAAAATCAGATGTAGAAGCCAGAGAACATTCATTGGCAGTCAGTCCTATTCTAGACTAGTTACTTTAATTTGATCCATGTTATTTGTTATTTGAAAGCACAATTTGGTTTGTATATTTTATACAGATCATTTGAATATTACCTGCAATGCCAAAAGAGCTAAGGTTGGTAAAATCTTTTTACAGTAAGAACAAGGTGAGGCTACAAGATTGTGCATCTTCCCAAGCCTCTGACCTGAAAGGAGGAGAGGTTGTTCTTTATTTGTCGGATGTGGCCTCTGCTCCCCAGTCTGCTCAATCTGAACAGCACTGTCAGGAGGGGATCTGCCACCACTGCTGTGCATCTGGTCACATGAGTTTATGAGCAGCCTCACCGTGGCAAGACACCAGTGTTAAGAAGGGCTGCTAGTGCAATGCTAAAGAAACAAACCCAAACACTGTAATGGAGCTTGTCACAGCTTAAACCTTTGGAACTGTAACTATAGCAGTTTGTAGGAGTTTACTCTCTAAATTTGGGTATCTTTAAGATGCTCTTTGGTACACAGACTGAGCTGGCAACAGAAAAAATTAAAATTCACTTAAACATTTGAGTTCCTCTGTACTCCAATTCTACTGATGAACATATTCATACAGGTTTCCTTAATGACAGCTTGACTTTTCTGACTACATCATTTCTGTGTACCTGCATCTGACTGCAAACTCCTTTTGGAACGAAACACATTTGTCTTCTGTGGTGTCTTTGTGAACTTCCCATCACACCGAAAGAAAATTTCCATCCACAGGATAAATCAGACAGGGTTAGCAGCTAGGGAACATTAAATCTTGGTGAATACTGTTTGGACAAAAGCTTCTTTGAATAATTTATTGAATATCCTTTGGGATATGAGGGGTAGTAGTGTGTCTTCCCAATTTTTGTTGCACAAGAGTGGTAGCTAGTAATACATTAGATGATGAGGTATTTTTTAATCATCTGATAAGACCAGTCAGAAGGTCATCTAACAAAAAATGACTAGAGTTTATAAAGTGAGGCTTAGTGATGATTTGCTTTTTCTTAAAAAGAGAGCAGATGGAATATGACTGCAGGTACAAAAGAGAAACTCCGCATTCCAAAAGACACCGATAAAGAGAAATTAAGACTTCTAGGTGCCATAAGCAACTCTGGCTTTTTCACTGAGATGTCAAGAAACAAGGTGAGGAAATATATTTATTTCTTTAGTCTATTTCTCACACTGTTTGAAATAAAAAATGATTTTTTTGACACAAAGTCTGCATGCCTGTTAGTTTATGGTTCAGCCACATGTGATAGTTCTGTAAGCCAAGAAAAGGGGTACCCAAGTCGTTGTGAAGTATAGGTACCTTGGTTTATTCAGCTAGACCAACAAGGCCTCCAGAGTCTGTAAAAAGGTAAAAGGCTCATAGCACCTGCCCTGAAAATTTGTCAGAGAAGGAAGAGGCCCAGTCATTGCAATCTAAGGAAAATTTTAGAATGTAAGGATTCAGTTTGTTGAAAAGGTTTGGGTATTCAAAAGGGAGCTGTTACAGAACCATGTGACAAATGCACACATTCCTACATACAAACCCTTCAATAACACTAAGAAAAAGTCAAAGTATCATAGCTTAATTTCTCTTACTAACACCCTGTTAGGTGGAAAGATGACTATATGCCAGTACCTTCACTAGACCCAACTTGACTATTAAAAGTTTTACTATTTTGCATATTATTTTTTCTTAGTGGACCACACACACACCCCTTGTTGTAAAAAATAAATTGCATGTGGTCATTCTTTTGCTTACCTTTTTTTTTTTTTTAATAACTGTTTTGGAAGTGTTAACAGTACAGTTGCTATATCCTGCTTTTGGTTTTCAAGAAAAACTTACAATATGCCCATTTCTTTAAAGAAAGAGACTGCTAGGAGCTGTGAGCCCTAATAATGCAATTTTAAACCCATCTCACTCTCCCATTCTTTAAGAGACTACAGAAGGAGCCACTTCAAATGCAGTCAGGAACTTCATGCCAGTTCTTCCAATGCATATTACTTGCATATGTAATTAAAGAAGTCATGTCAAAACTGCTTTTCATAAATGCAGTGCTTTTTTGAGGACCTATCACACTTTGTAACATTTCATTTGCAAAACTTAATGATTATCATGAACAGAAAGACTATGAATTAACTTGATTTTCTACCCAAAGCAGAAAATGGGAATCCTAAGAGGAGCGGGGTATATAATAACAAGGATAGCTGTAGGGCAGTCTGAACCTCAAGGGGAATACCTCCAGGCATACTAGTTATAGTCCTTTCCAGCACATGTTTAAGTCATTCTATCACCAGACTTGCATATAAAGTTGGATTTCTTTTCCCATAACGAATCCCCAGGAAACCTGGCAAAACCAGCAACATTACCCCCATAGATTGAGCTAAAATTGCCACAGCTCTGGGAGAGATTCCTACATTACTATCAAATCTTAACAATAAAGGTCTGTATTTTTATCACTTTTATCACTTTGCAACACAAATTAAATTCAAAGCTAGAAAGGACAATAATCTCAGCACATATTTCAAGAGCTACTAATGTGTTTTTAGAAAGATGGTGCTATGGAAAATCCAAGAAACCAAGAATTGTGCCAAAGGCTCTGAAAGAAACCAAAGCAAACTGGAAACACTCAGCCGCCTCTGACAGAGCCTAAATCAAAGCCTTACACAGCTAGTAAGCATGGCAGAAGACTTTGCTAAAATTTGACCAAACTTGCCTTAGATTTAAAAAGGAACATTGCCTGCACAACTCTAATTATCAGTCCATCACATTTCTAAATAGCCACCATTAGCAGTGAAAGTTTTCAGGCAGCCAGTTAAACTTGAATGGATAACGGAAGCATGAGGCAGTTCAAGTAAGTGAAATGACATGTCTGCCTACAGGCACACATGAAAAAGGACAGAAGAATGAGATGTTCCGTTTTCCAAAAATGTAACAGATGAATACAACTGTCATAACAGTTTTTCCATAATGTATTCAATATGCTGCGAATGTGAAAAGGACAGCTTATTTGATTTCAGTGATCATCAGCTGGATTCCCACTTCAGAACAAACAGAGCGAGACCAGTGCTGGAACCATTCAAGAATGGGTATCGCGTTGCCTTTCTAAGTTGATGGCACTCATGTTTTGCTTTTCAAATAATGAGTGCTTTAACTTCTCCATGACACATCTGTAAAATCTTTGCCACCCTACCCACCTACTTAAACATTTTCAAAGCACCTCATCTCATTGTTCAAGTCTGGAGTCTAACATCCTCATTCCCTGAGTACTTTCTTGCCATGTAAGTTCAAAGTGAGATGAAGTGGTAGAGTAAGGCCCTAACTTACAAAGCTTAATAATAAAAGCTGGGGATTTTTATTGCTTGTACATTATAATTAATTAGGTACAGCAAATTAAAGAGGAGAAAAGAAACAGTTTTAGTGACAATATGTGCATTGTTTCACTTGATTGAGACTAGGAGTTTAATCGCTTAATTCTGCTATGATGTCTTCATGCACCCTTTCATTGATAAATACAAAAAATCTGTGACTTCAACAAATAAAAGTGAAATCAGTAATTAAAACCAGTAATAGTAATTAAAACCAACTCTGGATCCAGCCAGGAAAGCCACAGGATCATTAAAGGCTGTAGTGGTTGGATTCACAGAAAAAAAAGAGTCAATTCATTCTGTGATTTCTGTTTTGGAAAATAAATAGTACTTATGCAGTCACTTATCTTGAGAAGAAAGGATAAAGTGATAGCATTTTTGGTCCAAAGCCACCACTTTATCTCCCTCCCTCTTCTCTTCCTTTTTCTCTCTCTTCTTTTTTTTGTTCTTGTTAAAGAAGTCTTTTCCAAGGCATGACCCTCTATAACAAAACAAAGACTCCCCCAAATTACCCTTTAAGAATAATAACTAGTTTCACTCTAATAGTCTGTGAAGTATGAGTATTTTCTACATCAATGTAGTAATAGAGCACAGACAGCTCAAAGTTCCCACATTTGCTTGCTAAATGATATTAACTGACATTGATGGAGGAACCACCTGTATAACATAAGAAGGTAATTTTGTGCCCCCAGAGACATAGAGTGCATGGGTGCTTTGCTGAAACATCCATTTTATTGCCAGTAACGTTTGCATGTCTTGCACAGGGGAAAAGAGGGATGTTCTCTATATAAGAAAAATGTGTTTCCCTCCCATTTACCTAACCTGATTGCCAGCTTCTTTTCATGGTCTCAGCACTTTTTGCTCCTGAGTATGAAGAACAGATGCCAAAATCCCATAACAAGAAACTGCTTCTCACTAGATTTCTTGCAAAGTTCAGCATACTAAAGGTTTTGACAAACCATTAACAGAGTCCAGAAGAACAGCTTCAAGGTAACAATCAGGTTCTGAAATCAAATCTCCATGCATTAATTAGAGCCAGAGACTGTAGTGAAACCAGCAGAATCAGAATGCATTAGGAGAGCTTATGATTAAATTAATGGAAACAACTTTCAAAACAATGTAAATTAATAATTTTACTACTTCCAACTCTGACACTATTTCTTTGCTAGCAGCGCTGATTTCTGGTGGATATTTTTCTTTTTATCTCTTCCCAAACCCTTTTTCTATGTCACTGAATAATAATTTTCCTATCAAATCATGTTTCTTCAGTTCACTTTTCACATCCCTTTTCCTTTTTTTGCTGTACAATATAGAAGTGATCCATTCACAGAAAATTTCAAATACAAACAAAACACAAAAAATAAAGTCAGAAAGTAAAAGCATATTGGTGAAGGTTTTATGGATATTTTTAGCTAGATGACATCTCTTGCTTCAACATGCACTGCAAGGGAAAGCTGTGCTCGTCTCCTGAACAGCAATCAGATCAAAAAACTTCTGCTGCAGGAAGTTGAATTTACCTTTTGACCTTCATTCTTTTCTGTGAGCTTCACTCTCTTATATGAGAAAGACAATTTGTTTTAACTATAAAGCAGCTTTTGACTAGTGATGTTGAACTCTCCAAAAGGGATTCAATGTAAGCATGAACATTGTGTTTTCCCAGGCCACTCCAACAGTAGAATGGGAAGAACAAGGAAGCCAGAAGTCAAAGTTCTTACATAAAAATGACATTACTTCCACATGCAGCGATCCTTTATTTTAATCCACAAGTCTATCTGTGACAGACCTATGTGTAGAAGAGGCTTTGGAATTCAACTTTTTGTTACAGTGCTTTGCTATATATCTTTGTAACTGAAACCGCCTCATGGACATGGGTTCTGTTACCCCTTGGTCCATCTTGCTAAAGGCATTTCATCTTAAAAACAACACCCCCAAAACCATTAGATATGCAGCCACACATACAGTGTGTAAGAGTACACAAAGGCTTACATAGGCTCAGACACTTTTCCCAATCTTTCTACATTCAATTACCCGTTATAATTATTTGTGCTTCATCTGAAACACTGCACAGTACCGTAAGAGGAATACTTTCCACCCTTTCTGAAGGAATATATCACTTTCAGCCCCAGTTCACACTGAGATACTAGCCATAAAGACAAGATATTATGTAGCAGTAAATCTGCTATATCATCTCGACCCAAAAGATTTCTAATACGTGCCAGAATTGCCTTCACATTTTATTCTCCATAGAACAGAACTGGACAAAATACTTGGACTCCATTTCTGATTGAAAATAGAAAAGCTGAAATAAGAAACATGACAATTAAATAATTACAATGTATCTTTACTAAAGATACATTTTACCTTGCTATCTGATAACTATAAAAATACCTAAATATTTCAATTAGGGCCAAAAATTCTCATTAACAGTTGAAGAGCTTTTTGAGTAGAATTTTTGTTTGTTTCTTTCTTTTTGTAAGGGAAAAGCAGAGTAAGGCACACACAGGCATTATCCTGGCATTTTTTTTATTATTTTCTTTTAACATTTTTTCAATTAATTCTTGTAGCTCATCATAGTGCATATTTTTTTAGTTTTTCTATAAGCTGTCTATAAATACAATGTTTTCGCTCAGGCTGGAAGATTTTCAAATGCTCCTGAAAATTTCTAGTAGTCTTTCAAGGCCAACATAGCCCAGGAAAATGCTGGTGTGAAAGGTTCCAGGGACTATGTTCACAGAAAATAATTCAAGACAGTGCAGTGTACTACTGAGCAAATCAGGAAATGAAAGCTAAGAAGTTCTTAGCATCACATAAAACTTATACAAAGCATTCATGCCAAACATGAGTCTGATTAGGTTTTTGTACCGTACCAATGCAGGTGTTTACTGACTATCCATTTGTACCTTGTCTCTCCTCACAGGTCAAGTTTAAACTCCTTCCCTAATCTATATTCGCTCAAAAAAATTTAAAAAAAAAAAAAAAATCACAGAACTATTGACTGCAATTCACCTAACAACACACCCTCACCCTGTATCGCTCAGCAGAATTACAACTTTCAGCAAATTTCCTATCTTCAACACAGGATCCTGCTTCACTTGTAATTTTCTTAAATATTATTAAAGAACATGAATATTTATAACCACATACACAGAAAAAAAAACCCATTATTTCAAGTATCCTTCCTCAATATACTGTAATTGTTAATGTAAAAGCTATACATATTTCTATATGCAGCCATAAAAATCTACATGGAGACACAGTTGTAACACTGTTAAAGCTTAGCTCTTATTCACCAACTATCCATAACAGTAAATTCAATAAAAACACAAAATGAATAAAGAAAACACACAAGACAAGCAAGAAGCACAAGCAAAAATAGCAATCTTCCTGTGATAGAAGGTAGCAATACCTGATGGTATCTCCAAAACTCATCTCTGAACAGGGAAACCCACCAGGGAACAGCTACCAAACTGCATTATCTTTTGTAATAACACTGGAGAACTAAACTAATCTGTGAAAGTCATTAATGCATTTAGGTGCTGCTATAAAGATAATGTATAGCCACGTATGCGCTGAGAAAATGAGCATTTTTTTTTTTCTAAATAGCACTTCCCAGCAGTCTCACAAGTGATATTGAAACCTCTTGTCTGATTGGGCCAGGCAAATTCAATAGCTAATTTAGCAAAATGCACTGGTTTCTTCTTTCTAACAGATGTCTGTCACACATTACTATAATAAACGGTCACTGAATACATTTGACGCTATCACACAAATGGAACAACTTTTTCAAACACCACTGCGAAGCAGAGGGTTGACAAGGAGGGAGTTTAAAACAAGACTGAGGCAATTCCTCTAAAGAATGTTTCATTTTCCAAGATCCCAAAAGCCCCAAATTTGGACAGAAAAGGTGCAGATCAACTGACTCATAATTCAGAGAAGCAGGAGGTGGAATGGCTATTAATGAATACCAAATATATGTTATCTCTTTTAATAAATGTGAACACAAAGCTTGTTCTTTATCATGCAAGTGTATTCTGTGCAGCCAGTTGAAATCTTTCAAGTCCTTTAAATTGTATGTTTTATCTACATACAATGGGAAAGCTCAGAGCTAGAATTGCGCTTTCATTCATTCTTTTTCAAAGATTCTAGACATACGATTTTATTAGGATTTCTAGCATCTGGCAAAAAATGCACAGGACAAACAATAGCTTAAACTGCATATCAGGGTTAAGTAGTGAAGAATAAACATTAAGATTGTCTATGCACCAAGGAATACCTCAACTAACAAAAGAGGGTAAGCCATAGAAGCTGGAAGCACATTTCTGTACTGGAAACAAGAGAGGAGTGTGAATCCTTGCAAGTTTAACATGTAGAAATAGCTCAACAGAAGTTAACACAGGTGCTGGAGAAAACATCTAACACTGAGGCTTGTGTGCATATTGGAAGAGGTTGCTGATGCTTCAGACAATCAGGTCAAAGAGATGAAAAAAATCACCAAAGCTTTTCAAACTGACTTGTGACATAAACTCTTCTTTCTCTCAAACATTTCCTTGGAGGCCACTTAAATAAACTGTTTCATATTTAGTGAGCAATTCACAGGATCTCTGCCTATAGCAAACAAACTTCTTGCTGAAATGACTTGCTGCCTGTTGCTTACCAGGTGCACTTAGTCCTATGATTCTGCATGAATATACATCATACAAATCTTTGTTTTCAAGGATTATCCTAGTGGAAAAGGAATCCAAGTATGCTCCTATATTTCCTGGTTGGTGTTCCATTTTTTCACCAATGAGTGAATAACCTCAACAAAACCAAGCTGAAGAGTTACTTTAGCTCCCTTGAGAACCCATCTAATTCCCTTGAACTGGATGGAAAGGGCATGATCAAAGCGAAAATGCACACTGAGAGATTTGCTGAAATTATCCACCAAGTAAAATAGGGAGGACAGAACCAATGGGCTGAACTGTTTTAAGTACAGTGTGAAATAAACTTTCTGCTATCAAAGTTTAAAATATGCTGAGTACAGAACAGAGGGTGAGCAAATTGTCTAATTCACTAGCTATACACAAAAGTCGGAAAAGAACTGATAAAGGGATTATCTCAACAGCTAAGTCCTTAGAAATCAGTTCTGTATTTTCCATTCCCTCCTATGACTCTACCTTTCCCAAATATGGTAGAGGATGCATTTGTTTATTTGTCACTGACTGAATTCTTCAAAGTACTTCAATGCTTAATATATATTTGTACCACTTTTTAGAGTATAGCTTACTGACACAGCTCAGCAAATACAATATAAGAGTCCAGATGAACAGGCAGATCTCTGATCGCAGGTGATGCTGTATCCTTCAGCACCGTGAGTCAAAGCTAAACGTCCTTGATTTACATGCTTGCACTTAGGCAATGTCTGATTAATTCTATTTGGAAAAACTCTTGAATAGAGCAAAATAACACCACTTATAGAGACAAGTGGGAGATACCAACTTTGATTATGTATAATCTGAACATGGTACCAACATACATTTTATTAACATTATAGTGTAGAAGAATCTACGTGTTCTTGTATGATGCTAATTTTGAACAACATGAGAATGCCCACATTTTAAAGAAATAAAGTGGGATTTATGTACTGAAGCTGATAGAGTTTGCAGCAACAATAAATAATAATACTACTATATGCTATTCTGATACATGCTACACTGTATTGCTTTTGTTTCTCTTTTTTTTTTTTTCTTTTTCTTTTTTTTTGTCATTTGAACAGGATTTGTGTCTTCGTAATTGTTGTGTAACAACACTAGCTCCTGATTCTGATTAGGTCTCCAGTGCCATCAAAAAATTGCTCTGATTGTTATCATGAATATTGAGATTAAAATAATAACTGCATTGGTAGGAAGGCAAGAGGAGTTGAAAGTTATCAAGAAGTCTTTGGAAAATTTTAATAAGTCACATTAACAATAAGCAATACAGATAATGGGAACTGTGAAAAGAAGTGAGAGAAAACGAATAATGTAGCTACCAGTTATGAGAGCCTAACTATTAGGAATATGAGGCAACTGGTTATGAGGCACACAAAATTTGTACCCAGGTCTCTCTCAGAGATACATTTCAATGAAGACATACATTTCTGTTTTCCATAGTCACTGTTGTAAAAGAAACGATGCTAATCAAAAGGGAGACCAAGCAGGTAAGTTAAGGAAGAAAAGAAATATTAGTCATTTATCCCATACCTAGAGTTGCCAGTGACATGATGTCTCACATACCCATCCCACTCCAACGCATGTTCATGGCTAGCTGTAGACCTCTGACTTCAGACAAGGGGAAGGTATCAGAGTATAAATGACTGCTCAGCCCTTGTTTGGGCTGGCATTTCAGGCTGTGTCTGCACATCCTATCATAGCCAAGTTTCTAAAAGACCATCTGCCAGAAGCACCAAAGAAAGCAGACAGATTTTTGAAAATAACCTTCTTTACTACATTTCTCCACCTAGCATGCCCATTTCTTTTGACACCGCAGCTGTGACTTGCACAGTGTGAATTGCTGGGTGCTCCACTGGCCTCCCTGTACTGGGCCCTGAACAAGCACACATCACAGTAAGGCAAGTTTTGCCCCAAATAGCTCACAACATCTATATAGGCCAATAGGGAACAGGTGATTATCGTAGCCTCCTATGGGGAAAACGACTGGTAATGCAATAACATCACAAGCTATTTCAGATATGTATCAGAATGGCATAGGAAAATGCAACTGTGGGGCAGGTCTTTATTTAGTCAGCTAAACCAAAACTTTTTGAAAATATACAAATATAGTTCCAAATAAGTGCCAGAAAATGCATATGTATAGTAAAATTATGTAACTATATCAACATAATGGTTTGCATTCACATCAACATTCATGTCGATGTTGGCTCCCAAACTGGCTCACAAATTTGGATTGAAAACAAAACCACCCAGTGTCTTCAAAAAGAACTTGCAAAAAATTTGCAAATGCAATTATTATAATTTTTTACAATGACACTATGTTGACTATTTAGAAGTATTTCCACAGAAGCATTAAATCCCAGAATTTTCCAGGTCTTTGTGATCATTGTAACTTTCTCAAAATTGTGGAAACAACGCTTAACACTTTTGTTGCTGTTCAGTGACTCAAATGGAAATATATTTTGTTACAAAACACCAACAGATTGTCAAAGCCTTATAGGCTTGTTTTCAGCTTTAACTAGTGCTTGGGTGCTATTTACAATGTAAATATTTCTTTCAGCATGGCAATCATCATTATCATAGTCTTAATTCTATGTCCATATTTTGCAGGACAAGAAACAAAAGGAAATAATTTCAGTTTTGTAGTTCAATTCTAGCAGCTGGTTTAACAATGAGTGCTTTTACTAAAAATATGTACATTTACATGTACTTAGCCCATTCTGCATGGACAGTAAATCTACATCATTTTCAAGATGTTGCATGTATTACCATGAACTATATCTTAATAACTTAAAGACCCAAACCATTATAACTGCCTCTCACAAAAAATCGTAGACTAATTGAAGTGATCTACAGGAAACAGCCATAGAACATAAATTTCGTGTGAGAAATTAATGGGAATCTAAGAAGAAGCTATTTCACACGAACACACAGTGTTTCATAGGTATTTCATGGGCAGGCTTCAGGTCAGGACAGCATCCTTCAGTTAACAGAAAAGGGAAATACAACCTTACAGCCTAATGCAGCAGCTTGCTGGAAATTATCAAAACATGAATTTTCATGTAGCAAGATGTTTCACGATTTCAGATTTTTTTTCACCAAGATGGTCAAAGTATAGCAATTTCAAAATTTTATGTTGAATGGGACATTCCAAAAGAATTTAAAAATTCAGACATATTTCAACTTTGATGACAAATGGTAAACATCTCTGAACATTCCAAAAATCAAAATATCTTGTTTTAATTGACTACAGTGTTTCAACATGCTTTATTTCATGTACCGTCAAAATTCCTCTATCTTTTATTACCACAATGTAATACCTAAAAAGAACAATTTAGTGGCTCGCTGTTTTCATTTTTGTGCATATACCATCTGCTCAGCTATATTTTATTACAGCTAAAATCAATTGATTCCTGTAGCACTGAGGAAAATTTGAATGGTATTACACTTAGCACCTCAGGGAACCTATTAATGCATGTACTATAACACATCAGAGAGTCCAGTATCCTACCTCTGACAGGAGATACCTAAGAGAAAAGAGTAAGGACACACAAACACATAGTTATACTTTCCTGCTATAACTTCCTAGCCTTTAGCAATTCACATCTCAAGGATTTCCTGAATTAGAGGTAATGTCAATGTGTTCAACAGTTCTTCATGGATTTTTCATCCATGAATTTGACTGAATACTCTTTGAATAAAGGTAATTTTTTTGAGTCAGGAGTGTCCCATGGCGAAGAGTTCCATAGCACCATTTTGTGTGTGTATGAAGATATCTCCTGTTGTTTGTTTCGAGCATGGACCATAAAAGAGAAAAGAAGCCCAACTCCTATTCTGATAAGATGACATGCTAAAATGGAACATGCTACATGCAGTTTTGTCAGACCAACTCAAAAGCAACTTTTTTATTAGGTGATTTTTGTTGGTTTTGAGGTGACTTGACCTGCAGTGGAATATTATTTTTCCATTCCTTACCTGTTTTAAACTTGAAAATTCTTGGTTACAAACATTACCCAAAGCTAGCTCAGATTTTACAGAAACAATAATTTTCATTGGACAACCAGCACAATTATAAATACCCAACCCACTCTACCAGCTGCAAAACATTCCAAATTCTGCACACTAGATCAGATGTACTAAAATGGTCATAAATGAGCTACAGTGTGTTTTTCAGGACAGACCTTCCAGGCTTCTCCTCATATCAACCCTAGTAGGACCAAACACCACTCCACCTTCCCTGGAAAGTCCAAAATGTTTTAAATATGTTTCTTATTGCCATTTGGCCTCTGTTCAAAGCCTTTGAGAAAACTAGTAACAGACAGCCCCTAAATCTGTATCTCCTTTATGATGAATATAAAAGAATAATCCCCTAGACTTCTTAGTGTCCAGGTGAAGTTAAATCCTAAGGATGAAGCAGCTAACTAATAACAGAGGCAGGCAAGCCTTGCTTCCTTGGTACAACCCCCATATTACTGCCTCAGCCCAAAGCTGAGTCCTCCAAACCACCAACAGATGAGCAGCTCTAGAGACAAAAAATACCCATTTCTCTTTGCAGTGGACAAGAAGACTTGATTACACTTCGTCAGATACTGAGCAGGTTATGATCCGTGCATTTTTCCATCTCCATACATACTTATTAAACTTATTTCCAGGAATGAAAACACTCAACAACAAGGATTCAACTAGTGTAAAAATAGCTTTTGATGTGTTTAGCAATAGATTTTAAAACAATGACATTGCACTCATAGCCTCTTGCAGTAAGGTTAAGTTCCCCGGTGATTCAGTTTCAAGTTTTCTGTCCTGAAAGTTAAAGCCCTCCACTTATCTTTTTACAAGTACAATTCTGCACAAAATTTATATTCTGCCAGACTAAGGACACTGCCAGCCAGTATGGGACGTCTGTGCATGTCATATAAAGTAATTATGAAATACGGCCTTTCACGAAGAAAGTTCCTTCCAGTTCCAATCACTGTGATGCTAGCTTGTAACTATAAGAATGAGGGTTGCTTCTCAACTTTCAAGCTAATTTTGGCTCATATGGCTTTTCTGACCTTCTATTTAGCCATTTTGGATATATGCTGCACAATGCAGAGCCATCTGGTGGAAATGAATTTATCTCAACTACACTAGGGATCTATCTCAGCTAATTAGGCTAGCTGCAAAGGTAAATTAGCTCATACCTTGTTAACAAAGCAAGCCTGCTTCCACTACAAAGGTAACTTGGTTCATGCTACAGATGATATCTAATCAGAACTGTACCATTCTTTGTATGCTACTCCTGGTTTACTTCTACCCCTTTTTATGGTTATACATTGCCTGAGATTATCTGAATATTCTTTAACAATTACCTTGCCAATCTAAGGTTTTTTAAAATGTCTATGTCATTGGGCCTTTTGGACTAGTTTATTCAAGTTAAAAGAAATCCAAACCACCACCCCCCGCCCCAATCCAGCCTTCTAACCTAAGAATTTGGCAAAGATATTTCTCTAAATTTGCCCTTCAGAGATAGCTTTCATTTCTTCATGAACTCAAATGAGGTCACAATCATAAGCTCTTACAAATCATGGTACTCTCTTACAATTTTCAGATTCTTTAATCCTCCCAAAGACACTTCCCAACAACGTTAAGTGATAGTTTTCATAACAAAGTATTAGCGCATAATTTTATAGTTGCTGGATAGTAACACAGAGCTCAGTTTCTCTCAGTGAAAACAACTGTCTTCTTAAATTTATTGGGTTAAGGATTTTCTAATAGCAAGATATTTTCTCCTTTCATTTAAAATGTAGGAATAAAATGAAAAATTATAATTGCATTAATGAAACATGTCTGGATTCCAAAATATTCACTAAGCACAACACAACATTGACATCTAACATGAAAAATGGAAACAACTGTAAGAAGAAATAAAAACACAACCATAGAAGTCAGCAGTTTACCACCTTGCACATCAAAGCCCCTCTCTGATGGCCTTCAGGGTGACGTAGTCCAACACATGCTGCTCAACTGCTGTGCCATTAGCCACCAGTAAAATGAAGAAATTTCAGTGCAGCGTTTAGGCCAAGAAAGAGCCCCTTTTCCAGTATCACCCTTAAGTCATTGTAGGACTGACCTTGAACAACTGATGATTCCTTTATCTTTTATTCACCATCCTTTCTATACTTGCTTCTAGAAAACAGTTTTCAGTCCCTTCCAGGCTTTTTCTCATACAAAGAATAGCCATCGCACTCCATTTCCCACAGTCTAATTTAAAGTGAGGAAAGCTAAAGTGTCACAGTAAAATAGTAACTGACCTTGTTTACCCAAGATCGTATTTTGATTCAGTATTAAAGTATCCCATAAATAAGCTCTTTCCTCCACAGTCTTAGACAAGTATGTATCTCAGTACTGGCTAAAACCAGAATAATAAACGTTCTGTACTCAAAGAACATTTATATGCCCAAGTGAAATATATATGTATGTACTATTCTAGATTTTTAGACCAAACTCAGCAAGGCAGATATTTATAGCTTTCTACCATTTCACTGTTGACTACAAAAGAAGCTAGTGTATTAAATAGCTCAATATCCTCTGCCTTTAGGTAAACATATGTAGGGTATTCTGATCTTGATTTATGAATTACTATTAAAAACAATTCAATTTAGCATGCTGCAAAAAGAGAGGATGTACAGGCCTTTTAAAGGGTAGCAGCTGAAAGGTCATCAACAAAAAAGAAACAATTACATCTTTCTCACAGTCGCTCTTTTTATTTTTGGAGGAAGAACCTAGAAGTTATTGGTTTCTTAGTGTGTTTTCCCAGTATTGTCACCCTTAATTCTAAGAACTAAGAATGAATCTATTTGTTTAAAAATTGACTATTTGAGGAAACAGGAACATTCTCTTAAACTATAAAAAATTAGATATGACATAAAAATTTAAATGCAGTAATTCACGTTAGCAGTCACCTCTGCCATCCAATCTCATTGTTTTCATTATAAATGGTACAACTTGAGAAGCAAAAAGTAGGATTTTTATAGACTATGTAATGGCAGAAAACAAACTTCAGTGTCTATACCCTTTTCATGCAGGTGTCCTACCTGGAAACATCAGATATTGAAATAATAGGCTTTTGTTAGAAAAAATATGTTGAATGGATGTTTTGTTAGGACTTTCATCAGAAAGCAGAAATGCTAGCACAGAAGAACAGAATCAAGTACTATGTATTTGTTCACAGAAGTAGAAAAGAAACAGTGGCTGTTATTTGCTGGCTCATCCTCCAGAATGATATAACTCTTCTTTTAAATAGGATGAACTATGACAAATGCCATGCTCTACTTACTCTGTTTCCTCCTGTCAAAGTAGAGTTCAGCTATCATAAAGATGACTTGTCTCCCTGTGATCCATCAAATCATTATGTTCTTTTGCATTGTTTTTCCTATTGATCCCTAGTGTTGAAAACTCAAGGACTATATGGAGGATGTTCTTCAATGGAGCATCAATGGCCCATGAAGCTTTCTTCCTTGCTACTAGCTTGGCATAAGTCAGGGAGTAAGTAGTAACCACCAGCCTGTTTGTCTAAACTTTAGCTGATTTCTAGGCCACATTACTGGATTTCCCTTTTTTCTTTAAAGAATACCAGTCTTTTTTGTACAGTATTTTGAATATGACAGATTATTCAGGTGCTGAGGTCACATCTTCCCTCTAAGAAGATTCTTTAAATGTGTGGTGGGTTGACCTTGGCTGGACGCCAGGTGCCCATCAAGCCGCTCTATCACTCCTCTCCTCAGCAGGACAGGGCGGGGAGAAAATAAGATAGAAAAAAAATTGTGGGTCAAGATAAAGGCAGTTTAATAAAGCAAAAGCAAAGGCTGTGCATGGAAGCAAAGGAAAACAAAAGACTTATTCTCTGCTTCCCATCAGCAGATGATGTCCAGCCACTGCCTGGGAAGTAGGGCTTCAGTACGTGTAGCGGTTGCTCCAGAAGACAAATGTCATAATAATGAATGCCACCCCCGCCTTCTTTCTCTTAGCTTTTATTGCTGAGCAGACATCATATGATATGGAATATCCCTTTGGTCAGTTTGGGTCAGCTATCCTGGCTATGTCCCGTCCCAAGATCTTGCCCACCCCCAGCCTACTGGGTGAGGGGGGAATGTTGCAGAGAGCTTTGATGCTGTGGGAGCACTGCTCAGCAGCAGCCAAAACACTGGTGTGTTATCAACACCTTTCTAGCTATCAATACAAAGCACAGCACTATGAGGGCTGCTATGGGGAAAATTAACTCCATCTCAGCCAGACCGAATACAAAATGTCAGCCACCAGATGAGCCCTATTTAACTATCATTCCTCTAGTCTTAGAAGAACGTCTGTTCCTAAATATTAGCGCTTTCGATTTTCAGCCAGGTTATGGATCTTATTTCTCTCTTCTAGAAGGTAAAACAGGAGATGATGACAACAAGAAGACTCCTCCCCACCTCTATACAACTCAATAGTACTGTAATAAACACAGCTTGTGTAAGATTAGCTACTACAGTTGTATTGTTGTTCTTCAATGAGGAATATGTAAAAGCTCCAGGATGAGATAAACATGCTAAATCAGGCTTTTCTTCTCTTTCTCCCCAATACTTCCCCTCTCTCTTCCCTAAGTCGAAAATAACAACTCTGCTATTGCTAACAGGAATGGTCAAACCACTCGTACATAAGAAAAAATTCCACTCCTCTATATGCTTACACAAAAAGAATATTTGTAAAAATAAGATCTCAGGGTTTTTTGTTTGTTGTTTAGGGATGATATTTATGTGAATGAAAGACAAGAAAATAGTAGGCCACAGAGTTGGTAGATATGCTACATGTGGCAGCAGTGCACATTCTATAGATGATAGAGTTGCACAGATCTAGGGTTTCTCTTTCTCTGCCCCCACGCAGATGCTTTCACTAGCCTTCGGATGCCCTACAGAGCTTTTACCAGCAGAAACAATTCATAAACTTGTATTTTCAGAGTATTCTCAGATTCTGCATTTCTGAGATTTGCTACTTCATTATGAAGTTTCCATATTTTCTACAATCTTAGCCCCTTTTTGTATCTGGTTTTCATTCACTACTAACTGATAATGCATCCTGTTGAATGCATCAAATAATGTTAGATTCTCAACTTGGGAAATGCAGCTCCAGTCCCAACTGACAACATACCATCAGCATATTAGCTAGAAAATTACCTTGTCAGCAAGAAAAATGCCACATTTTTAATATAGCACTAATCATCAGCTAAGTCAATAACCTGAGTTTGAAAAAGTTTAGCAAGAGCCACAGAATAGCCACCAGCTTGTGTTTTCTTCTCCTTTGCCCCTGTTAGCCACTCCAAATGTCCTCACAGCCTGGATTTCAGCACATGGTACATTCAATACACTTTTGATGAATTCCTGTAAATGTCCAGTTTTTATGCTCCAGTATTCTCAGATATTCCTGCTTCCAAGAAAACCAAATTTATAACGTGAGGGGAGGCTGCATATTTCTGGCACATGCAGTTGTGCAGATGTTATTCCTTAAGGAAGACTATCTTGATTGCCTCCGTGAATAATGGCTACGAGATGGCAAGGAGCCAACAGTTCTCTTATAGCAGAAGGTATAAAACCACTCTCCTACTGAAAGAAGGCCCCCAGTAGGATAATATATTATTACGCATGATTCAAATTACAGGATCTGCAGCAGGGGAGCTAGTGGCTGAATCAGGACAGCCGCACACAGAATACTGATGATGAGATGATGGAATGCATCATGCATTGAAAGAGCTATGGTTTAGTGTTTAAATCCTCTGTATTTTCAAAGTGACTACAAGGATCAATATATAACTGAAGCTCCATAAACAAATTGTACATTATTGTGTGCATGGAGGGGGGAAGTTATCACGTTGTAACAAAAATTCTATTTAAGAATACTTCTTTAAATAGAATTTTGCTTTGCCAAAGACTGTTGACCTCTTGAAGCCCACTAGCAATAGATATAGCTTTAATTTAATAACACAATATTGAATTTGTCTCATATCTGATTCTGTTTCAGCTATTAGAATACTGAAGAGCAAAACCTTGCCTCATTAGATTATGCGGTCTGAAATCTCTGCATTCCACAGTATTCTGGGCTGGTTTTAAATTGTTCGCACAACAAATTACTTTACCCACAAAGAACTAAATCCAAATGTTCAACACAATGTTGGCTTGCCCAAATGTTTTCCATTTATAATTGAACACATCTCAAGAAAATGTGCATGTTTATTATTTAAGAAAAACCACCAAACCTATTCCCTAATATGAAAAGCTAGCTAGAGAATAGTTTTTCAAGCTAAGATCTAATCTTTTCTGTGTAGATTAAGCACATCCTAAGCAAAAAGAGAAATAGCTAAACAAAAATTCTATATTTCGCTTTGCTGCAACATACCCTGAAGCAGTATGCAAGCTCTCCCTTGACTTCCTTTCATACTGGCTCTTGTATTCAGTTATTCTGGTAAATGGATGCAAATCAGGTGCATTGTGTTGAGGTGGAAGGAAGGGGGTGAAATTTGTTCAGAAATGATCTCAGTTCTATTCATTAATAAAATGACATCTTGGCTGAAAGTGGTGAAGAATGAAATATAACAGTACTAAACTTCACTCAGTTGTAACAGATGCATGTAAGAACCTTTAGAGAAAGCCGGATATGTAAAACGGCCACAGCGAAATGATTTCTGAAGCATTAGAATAAGTACTTAGACCGTGATGGCAGCTAAAGATGCAAACTCGATGCTGCAGCAACACCCTTTTTACCTTCCAAGATGGTTAAAGGTAATCTCAGACTATAAATGGAGGAAGCAGTACCACATTAGGTAAGGACTACAAGGAGACAAACATACACGAAAGAAAAATATATGCATATTATTAACAATAAAAGACTCTTTTAAAGGTTTTATGGGGCCAACAGAAAAAAAAAAATGGAACAATGCCCATGGTTACCTGCAGAGACAGCACACAGTTAAAAAAAAAAATCAGGAAAAATGTAGCCACCGTTTTGCATAGCGATTCAAATTATGCTGGCAGAATAATTAATGGAGGACCTAATCTCTGTGAGGAAAAAAAAAAAAAAAAAAAGAAAAGAAAAAAGGATACGTTAAACAAAGTTCATTACTGCATGATGTAAATGAGTTTCTCACCAGTGATGTCACTGATTGGCTGGGATGTAGAGCTGGTTTCGAACAGTGCAGCATGGCCGGATTGGCTGCTAGCTCTTCTGGTTACTGCCTGCTTGGGCAGCGGTCGAACCAGACACTTTCTGTCTCTCTTGTTGTCGTTTGAAGCAAATCTTGTTCAGCCCAGCTGTGTCTCCATAGTAGTGGCACCCTAAGAGAGTCTCCCTCCTGCTTCCCACAGCTCATCTGTAAGGCGGTCGCTGCTGTGAAATACCAGCCTTTGGCACGGAGCCCAGACTGCGTTGTTAGATCCGTCTATAATACAGAAAAGAATTTTTTTAAAGCAGTTCTTTCACTGAATTACATCCTAAGGAGGATTAATAAGCACTAAATTGCAACTGATTTGTGGACTTTTAAATTATGTAGCTAGCACACTTTCTGAAATAAAACATTATCTGACCTGCAATAGGAATTGGTTAAAAAAAAAAAAAAAAAAAAAAAAAAAAAAAAAAAAAAAAAAAAAAAAAAAAAAAAAAAAAAAAAAAAGAATGAAAGAAAGGAAGAAAGAGAAGCAACAACTCTTCTTTGTTTACCTTGATTACAAAAAAATTCTTCGTTTTTTTTCCCCTAGAACGGTAACTGATATCTTGGTGCTACGCAAGAATATTTTAAACTATCGCCAGTTTTCTATTTACATCCGAGTCATTATTTTCAGGTTAAGACAAGGGATCTTAATTAGCATTCTCTTTAACTATGCAAACTGAGACAGGGCATGAAAGAAAAATGCTGTATGGAAGAGAGAGAGAGAGAGAGAGAAAGAGAGAGGAAGAAGGAAAAAAAAAAATCTGTGCAGCTTTTACAGTTCAGCTGTCTGACCCCCTGCAAAAAGAATGCAGTCATATCAACTTTGCCAGACAATGGAGTACCTACAGGCTTTCCTCTAGACAAGTCCTTTATAACCAGTCAGTATTATGTGCTGCAGACAGTGGCCAATCGCTAAGCTGCTTTCTACAGCAGTGACACAATAGGTGCACTGGCCACACTGTCCTCCTAGCCTCTGACAGCGGTTCAGGTTCATTTTTTGTACACTGGAATACGCATATGTCTTTAATGTTCCCACTGTATGAAAAAAAAAATATCAGCCTAAGCTTGCTTTGTTTTCCTATAATTACATCAGCCTAATTACTGCAGCCGAGCCGCAGTGCCACTGCTCAGAGCGGCGCATAGGCATGCACGTCATATAAATATGCATGAGCACGCCTGCTTATTTAAATACAAAAATGCATCAATTGCTGGTGGTGCCTTTTTGTTTTTGTTTTCTGCATGTCCTTCCTCCCCCCTCCAACACCCTTTCCTGATAAACCAAATGAGTTAAGGACGCCTAACAAATACGGTCACCAATTTCTCCCTTTATTTATCCAAACTTTTATTCGTTCCGTTCTAATTGCAAGCATTCAGTAGGAACTAAAAAAAATTTCAAATGCAAATGAGCCTCAGTTAGTAAGGGGAAGGGTATTGCAGACCGAGGGCATTTTTCTCCCTTGTCACTAACCATCAGAGTAAGCGCCTGTAAATGAATCTGCATGCACTCCATCACAGCCACGCATCAGATGCCCAGTTCTTATTAAAAGCCCGATGATCCCCCAGCATGTGCACGCATCCAGCTTGTGTGTTTGGGTATTCTGTAATTACAGCATCTCTTGTAACAGTACCTGAATCTGCTCATATAGTCAAAAGATTAAATCATCACTATTCACGTATTAGACAGACATAATTGGGCACATTCTACAGTGGGAATCGCCATGCTAATTTTTCTGATTTTATGCATGGGATTTACATATTCATGGTGAGAATAGCTGTTATGACCGCCGACAGAGCAACATGAAAAGAAAAGACACCATTCTTCAGCACACAGAGTATACAAAACCTAGGGGGAAAAGATGCAGCATATGGCGACAAGGAGAAGTTGTTTGGCTTTAGAGGGTTATTTTATTTCCTATTTATAAATTCTGGGTAGACGGCTTACAAAAACATGTAAGTATTCTGAACACGAAGGCAAAGTAAATCTGTGTTATTAGTAATCATCCACTGGTAGCTGAAATATAAAATCTTTTTCCAGTTGGTGCCCAATGTTCTGCAAGTTTTGCCTTTGCATTAGAGACCATTTTCAGTTTATGGATGCTTAGGACATATTCATCCAGGAATGCACAAAAATACTAATGAATCATAAAGGAATAGAAATTCCATCTGATATTTAAAAATCTTGATTTCATATACTAATGCCTGCTCTGAATTAGGGAACTATACCTTTCCCAGGAAAGCTGGTGTTCTTCATTACCGTAGGTATTTTTTTCCCAAATTATTAGAACTGCATGTTTTCCAAATCTGATAAAATATATCCTCTGAATGACTCTCAGGTTCTATTGTTTTTTAAAGAAAAAAAAAAATCACCAGAGGAAAGATAATTCAGGCAGTATCATAAACACAGTGTGCGCTGATTTTTATAACAATTTCATATAAATAAATAAAAAACACATTATGCTTACTGTAACCTTGTCCCTTTTATGCATTTAGTATAATTATTTTTAAATGTTTATCTTTCTGGTAGCTGCCACTCAAAACAGCCCAAATTTCCTTGTAATAGCCAGATAACATTACCTACAGATGTGTGCTTTTCCCTACATTTTTCTACATTTGGTAAAGATAATACTACAGATAGCAAGGTGAAAATATTTAATTTTCCAGTGGGAAATGAAAAATTTTAATGCAATAGCCATATGTTTGACAGGCCTTGTTGTATATCAGTTTTCACAAAACACTGTATCCAATACTACCACAAAAGAACAAAAAAAAGGTTTTTTTTTTCTTTACATTTGTATACTATACATTTCTTTGAATCACAGTCCTTCAATGCAGTCATGCAGTAACATTTTTTTAATGACAGAAATGAATTATATATTACATTTTATAAAAAGTGTATAAAAAAAGGTGATAGACTTTTTTATAAGATATCATAAATTTAACTAATGATATTGAATGTGTATTTAAAAATAATCACAAGAAATTGCTTTTGGTTCTCTAAAGTAGACATTTTTTTGCAAAAGCAAAATAAACAGTAAAAAAAATTTTAAACCCATTAATATTAACTAAAGCATATTTCTTCAACCAGACCACTGTTATTGTCTCTGTCAAAACAATAAGCTGCCAAATACCTTCTTTGTGTTTGTCTCTACCTAAAATTCAAACTCCAGCGACCCCAAATCTGTAAGCTAATTATTAATTTTTCCCTTTAGCTTAAATGTCTGGGCTATGACATCATATAGCACAAAAATAAGCTTCATTGCTAAAAGGGAAGCCTTTAGAGAGCAGAATGGTGATATAATTTTTAAGGTATGAACCTTTTAAAAACCTTAGCATGGCCTCTATTCAAGAACCCCACTCCATAATGTCAAGTACATTTAGTGCTAATTTGAAGCTTTTGTTAGAGGATAACATCTGAAAACTTCAAGTATTCATGGAAGAATTTGAGGCAGTTTTGCTTAAAGAAAATATGTAATTTTGTGTTCTGTGCTTACTGAGAGAAAAATTAATGTTTCTTGTTTGTAGCAATGAACCTGACAAATTTCAAGCACTGTATTGAAGTAAATGAAATCACATACCTCTAAACGTGGGCAGATTTTTGTCTTATTTTATAATCCCTACCGTACCGCCTTTTTTTTTTATTTAACTCATCCCAGCAGAGTTAACGTTTGTAACAATAGTGTAAGTTAAGAAATTTCCGCAAAAAGATTATCTGATTTGTTATACCTGGCATCAAATGAAGTGGACAATAGTTAAAAAATATTTCTATGTTTAGAGTAAAGTTTCTAATTCTAGAACCGCATCATGTATCACATCAGTTTTCTACACCCTTCTTTAATTTCAAATGCTGTTTTGTTTACAAATTATCATCTTCTGTTCTGTATTTTTATAGCACATAGTACTATCAGCCTCAGTCTTTTATTCAACTTCTTATAAATTCCCAGAATACATCACACTGTGTCGACAGCATTAGTTATGATGATATTTGGCATATATACTTCCTACATCTTCAGCTTCTGAATTATGGTCTGAATTTTCAAACAACACTTAGGCTCTGGCATCCATGTTTAAACTCTGGTCCTGCTATAAGATTAATTCCAGAAAATTACCGCATAACTGAAATTTAAGATCCTAAATAAGCAGGTAGTCTGACTTTCAGAAGTGCCAGAAACCTGCAGCTCAATTTTACACTACAGGAGCTCCCGTTAACTGAACTGCCTTAATATGATGCAGATGCCAAACACTTTGCTTTCGTAAAGGACCTGATGCAAATATTGACCTGATCTTTTTCATTTTAGTAACTCTTACAATCCCAAATGCTGTGATAATGGAATAGAGCTTTCCAGGCTTGGGCTTGTAACCTTCCGTGGAAAAATAGCAATGGCTTAAGAGGTGAAAAATGTAGCATTCAATATTACTACTTAAATTTGTGGCAACACGAGACTAGTATTTGGGTTAATGTAAAATATCAGGTCTGTAAAAAAAGTTGTAGTAAAAAAAGTTTAGTTATCATCTAATAATCTCTGTATCTAATATCTGTATCTATCTGGAGAAGTGCTAGAAACTTGGAAATTCATTGCCCAGGGCCTAACCAGTTTGGTTGTAAACTACTCTGGCATTATGGCATCGACATAGACCCACAGATTAAAATTCACTGAAGGATTTCCACCATTGTATCTTTCATGAAAATATCCAGCCAAACAACCCTACATGGGAATAGTGAGATATAGTAATTTTTCCCCCTATTTTAATTCAGATTTTCCAGGAAATTTTGCTGGGCTACATACCCAATAAATACAGAACCTACACTTTTAAAAACTTGAATAATAAAAGCAGATAAAGGTGCATTATTTGGGGGTAAAATCATAACCTGTTTACATGTAATGTTTCATACATTCTTTGGGGATTTTTTCCCATTTTTTAATATTTTTATTTATTTATTATTTAAAATAACAGAAGCAAAATTGCCTGGCCCTTTTAATTGTCACTGAGGAGTCACATTTAGGAAATTTTTTAATGAATCTGTTTTAAGAATACATAAAAAAATATTTGCCTAAAGTCTTTGCCACTTAAAAGCATGTGCAGTTCTAGTGAAAAACTCAACTTCATTTACCCCTTGAAGAAACTTATCTTAGAGTTATTTTAACCCTCATTTCCTACTCAGTTGCATCTTGCGCTTATTTAGAATTCATCCTTTTCTCAGGCTCTACTTAGTCTCCTAAAGAGGAAAAATTGAATGATACACTTCTGACAGTAATTTAATTAAATTGATTGTACAGGCATGTAAACATATGATTGTCTATTTCTCCACAATAGCTATAGTGCTGTGAGCACTTTTACCTTGCAGTACCCCACCATAAACCTAATTTCACTTACCTGTCTCTCATTTATTTGGGAACAGGATACTCTGGGCAAAGTTACATGGGCTGTTACTATGTGAGTATTTGACCTGTTGTATATTCATAGCCTACCATAAGCTGTTGCTGTAACTGAGTTAACTGAACTAAATTGCTGATTTAACATAGTTTTCCTTCTTTTTCTTGCACATGCCTTAAGTAAGCCTCAATAAATGTTCATTTCCAGTAGCAAACACTCGGGGTTTTATCACTTGATACAAGTACAAAGCAACCACATACTAAACAATTGATCTACTTCCAAATGTTGTTTTATCTCAAGATAGAGTAAGTGGGTCTATCTGAAGGCTGGTAAATGCTATGGTACTGTTGAATGTTTGAATTACCAGGACCCAGAGACAAAGATAATAATTTTCAACTTTATTAGTCTCCTCATTCAGGATGAGGTGCCATTGCTGTGAAGAGGACTGAACACATCCGTCTACATCATTGAGGATTTTTGTTGTATTAAAAATATGCATCTAGGACACACTTGGAATTTCTTAATCTACATTCAACACGAGAGCCTGCTTTTAATGGAGCCTATTTTGGGTAATATTTCAGCACATCATGCAGCCAGCAGCCAAGCAGAAAACCTATGCTACCCAGCTGTGACTCCACTTATCTGTCAACTGTTTTGTAACCTCAGATTAACCCTCCTCAAATACAGAAAACAATCACTGTATTTGAAAGAAAATGCAAAGTTAGGAAGTTCTCTAAGAACTAGATGTCTAAATACAAAGTACAAGATGTCAAGAGCAAGATGACAGTCCCCTCAGTCCACATGTGAAATCTCTCAGGGAGGCAATGTCAGTCTAGGCTACTGGGTGCCACTGACGAAAGCAGCAAGGCAACGAAGGACAGCTACTGACAGGTAACTCTGACGTGTTGTTACACAAGGAAGTTCCACCACTTCTCCTAAAACACAGAAAACCTCCATCCATTAGTAAATAACACATGCATTGCACCTTATAAGCTAGCAATCAGAGCAGGATTTGGTGGTCTGTGTTTTGTGTTAAACAACTTAGTGCCACCTGGCCTCCCAGGACAGGAGACCATGAGTCCTGTGTGGTGTCTGCCCAATGTATGGAAATACCTTGGATATCTACCGGTGTTTTAAATGGCACTCAGTGCCTAGTTTTAAAGTACTGAATCCACCCTCAGAGTTTACCTTCACCTTTCAAATAAAAGTAGTCTTGAAGCAGTCCAATCTTTTCTTCTCTCTCAGAAAGCCACAGTCTACAAAATCCTCTCAGCAGCAAGCATCTGCCATCCCTGTTGGGCATGTCTGCACTGCTAAACGCAGTGCCACAGAAAGATACGCAGCCGTGGGCACCATTTGCAGTACAATATCATGACACTATTTTATATTGTGGTGGGCTGATGTTGGCCGGCTGCCAGATGCCACCCCGCCACTCCCTCACTCCCTCTCCTCAGGAGGACACGGGGAGAAAATAAGATGGAAAATTTCATGGGTCAAGATAAAGACAGGGAGATCACTCACCAATTTCCATCACTGGCAAAACAGACTCGACTTGGGGAAGAGTAATTTAACGCATTGCCATCCCCCAGTGGCACAGAGGGGATGAGAAATGGGGGTTGCGGTCAGTCCATAGCAGCTCCTCTCTGCCATTGTTTCCTCCACACACTCTTCCCCTGCTCCGGCATGGCTTTCCCACAGGCTGAAGTCCTTCAGGATAAACCTGCTCCTGTGTTGGCTCTCCATGGGCTGCAGTTCCTTCAAGTAATATCCACCTGCTCCAGTGTGGGGTCCTCCACAGGCTGCAGTGTGGATACCTGCTCCACAATGGTCCTCTCCAGGGGCTGCAGGGGAATCCCTGCTCCTGTGGCTGAAGCACCTCCTCCCCCTCTCCCCTTGGGGCTCGAAGGGCTGTTTCTCACACTTTTCCCCTCACCCCTCACTGCCGGGCAGCGTTTTGCCCTTTCTTACCCAGGCTTTCCCCCAGGCGCCGCCATCGTGGCTGGGGGGCTCGGCCGTGCCCTGCGGTGGGTCGGTTGGAGCCGGCTGGAACCGGCTCTGTCCAGCACGGGGCAGCCCCGGCCTCTCCTCACAGAGGCCGCCCTGCAGCCCCCTGCCAGCGCCTGGGAACCTGCACCCAGTGTACACTGTTGCCTTTTTCTTGATTGAAAAACATCAACAGTTCACACACACATTTTTCCTTAACTGATAATGTGTTTAAATGAACACACATAGACCAGTTTGCCTGTGTGAAGCACTGCTGTGAAGTAGCTATAGTGCTGATGGCTTTTCATCCCAAGCTCAGGTTTCTCTACCGAGTGCTTTAGTTTTGCATGGACAGGTATCCTCAGTCAGCCTTCAGGACAAAACATGTATAAAGACCATTTTCTGTCCAATAGTTAAATTCCTTCTGTACACAGATACAAGAAACTCCTGCTGCTGTCTCGGCTCCACAAAGCTGGAGACGTAGAAAGAAAAACTCTTACAAGAATTGTTCAAAACCTTGCTCTCTCTGACTTCTCCGGCAATTAGTTGCTGGGGTGATCTAAGAGGTTACCATCCCCAGTTATGAATTTGCAACACAGGAGCAGGACAACCCTTTGAGAGCAGAAACAGTGGAAACAGCTTTCACTATCAGCCACTGCTCTACCCAGGCCCACAGGTCCAAGCATGGACAGGTAATAAGACTGCTCCACAGCCTTTTGAAGTCCTCCGAACAAGCATGTTGCTGAGGAGAGGAACAACAGTTAAAATAATGCCTACTTTAACTGGCAAGGACAAAAAAGGTTGACACTTCCTTTTTACCAAGGAGAAAACTTGCGTATCTATTACACTAGGTCTTCCCCCTTTGCATAATTCTTAGGAAGCAGAGCCAGATGTCAATCAAAGAACCCTATGTATTACTTTAATAGCTAGGATTAATAAATTACAGGTTTCCTAGTATAAATATGCATGTATTCAGTACAAGCTGCTGTTTGAAACGTATTGATAATTGTGAAAGGATTTGGACTGTTCCCAAGTCAAACTGTGCACTCCACACAATAGCACCCTTCCCTACAACGTTCACTGCCACAGTCTGTATCATAGCCTGCTCCTTGATTTAACACATCTAGGTGATGCTGAAACCCTTGACAAGTCTATCCTTGACAAAGTTAGTACATTCTTGGATGTAATGCACAAGGCATGTGACTGAAGAAATGCACAAGGGGACACAAAACTAAGATACTAGTTCTGCATGGCTCCCACTGTCCCTCCCAGCAGAGGGATGCTGCTCTTGAGCATTCAGAGGATGGCCCAGTTCTTCTAGTGAGCAGGCTTCTCTACACAGGGCTAGGAAATCCCTGCTCTAGAGTCATGTGGCTGAGTTTCTCACCCTGGTCTCCTGATGGAAAAAGTCAAGGGTTGCTTCGAAAGGGCTCAAGATTCCCTGTGCCCTGGGCAGARAGTCAGAGGAGTCTCTGCCTCATCAGAGGTTCTGGCCTGAGCAACATGTGCTGTAAAAATCAGGATTCTCTGCTGTTCCCCACAACTGTTTAGGCTGTTGGTTGGTTTGTTTGTTTTAACTTATCTGGAAGTAAAGTGGACATGCCTAAGAAGTTTCTTTGTTAACCTTGCATTACTTGCTCTCCTGAAGGATTTGGCTAAAAAAACTGAGCTGCCACAGCCAGGTTAGTTATGCAAAAGGATGACCAATCACCTGAGTTATTTTCAACAGTTGTCACAGCTTCACAGCCCACATCATTGTCAATCTGCAAGGCCCTGATGAACAACAGTGTTATCAGAAACTGATTCTGCACCTGGGAGATTGCCTGAGAAACCCAGATCTGTGCCCATGATCAGCAATGCCCTGCTCTGGGACCTATCTACTGGTGCCACTTACAGCTGTCAGGAACCTGCCCGGAGAGACACTGGACCAGGTTGCAAGTAGTGGCATACTTCAAAACTAATTTCCAATCTAGTTATTTCTGAGCATCAGTAACTTGTCCTGAGAATAAGTAAAGCCAAGGGAGACTGAAATAAGATGTGCAGAGGGACTATACGTGGCCAGCGTGAATCATTTAGAGACAAAGCTGCTTTCTTCATTCTGACTGACAGAATAGCTCTTTATGCAAAAGAAAAACTAAAGGCTCAGAGCAAACACTGAATTAGAAAATACAGTGCAAATGTTCCTCAAAACATTATTCTATTCCTGCTTTGCCAAATAAGCCTTGGTAGCCATTTCCAAGGACCTTAAGTAGAAGGAACGTGGCAGGAAAAAAAAAAAAAAAAAAAGTTATTTGTATAAATAATATATCTTGATATATTTGTTGAGTCTTACACCAGTATTAATGCAGTTATCCTCAAAATACTCATGAAAGGTGTGGCTGTTACCTTTGTAATTTTACAGATGGGACTTTAATCCCAGAGATATGAAGCTAAAAAGTAGCAACTAGAAATGAAAGATTCATCTCCTAAATTCTCGTTCCTGTGAATAGATCTAGAGCAAAAGAGGACTCGGCCTGATCTACACTATATAAGAATTAGATAAATAGCATTTAATAATGCTATACAGTGTTAGTCCAACTTAAAACACTTCAATCTTTTATTAGCTTTCATTATACTTGTATAATGAAAGCACTAAGAAGAAAATTAACTCTATCCCAGCCAAAATCAGGACAGTATCCACCCCTTATTCTATACCATCTACGTCATGCCTAGGTCTCACATTTTCCAATACATTCCAATTGATCACCACCACTTTTCTTGTCTTTTGATATTGTCCTGGTTTCAGCTGGGATAGAGTTAATTTTCTTCCTAGTGCTGTGTTTTGGATTTAGTATGAAAAGAATGTTGATAAGACACTGATGTTTTTAGTTGTTGCTAAGTAGTCTGCTAGTCA
>JAYKAV010003269.1:261536-369001 GCA_035582835.1 Phoebastria nigripes | reverse complement strand
TCCACTTCCTCTCTCAGCTCTGCCACCAGGCTGAGCAGATCATCCACCTGGTCACACTGCACACAGGTGTTGTCTCTGCTGCCCTCCGGTACAAGGGACAGGCTCAAGCACTCCCTGCAGCTCTTCTCACCCCCAGACAAAATTCTCGACTTAAGTGTAGTTTCTGAAACATCTTCAATTYTCTCCAAATAAGAGCAGCCTGGCCCATCAAACTTACTGCTACCTCCTCATTCTTAATCAGAAAGAAAAACTACTGAACCTGGAAAACAGTTTTGGCTGTTTGTTTCAGCCTGCGCCCTTGGTGATTGCTGGCCAACCTCTTCATGGCTGGATGTGGTTTGTGAACCATTACTTTGTCCCTTCAGCCTTAGGGAGCGTTTCGCTCTCTTAAACATCTCCCTTCATGTGTTGAGACTGACAAAGGGTTGGTGTCTGCTGCCAGTTGTGATGCGGGTTTGCTTTTTAGGAGGGAAACAAGGAGTGCCTCTTTTCACGTAGCCTTGTGACTTCCCAGAGGAAAGCTGCAATTACTCATTGGCGAATTGGGATTGTTAAGGCCAAGACAAAAAGTCTGACAAATACCCTGTGAGGTGCTTTGATATCATTCAGACTGCAGGCATCGATAAAACTAGAACCTAGTGTATCTGTTATCAGGAATAATTATACACACTTGCCCTTTATATGCATTAATCGGTTTTGGAGGACAGCTATTTTCAGAGGGGAATGCCTTGAATAATTTTACATTTTCACTTTGTCTTAAAAATTTGTGATCTTGAACATAATCTTTAATCCTTGAAACATTTTAAATGCCAGGAATAAATTATTAGTTTACGGCTTTTCCCTCTTGCCCATATCTTTGGGAAGTATCAATTTCTCTAGCTAAGGACAAGATACAGGATGTATCATTCCAGTAGTGATCAGTCCTCACATTCAGCTTTATTCCAATGGCTAGAAACCTGGCTTGACCCTAGCTAAATTAAAAGAAGGAACTAAAACAAGCAGGAGTTTTATTAAAAGTAACATTGCATCAGGTGCACAAACTTTCTGGAACAGCTAAAGTTTGCAAACGGAGTCATGGATTTTGGCAAAGCACTGGCGTGCTTTGATGGGGTCACYGAAGGTGTAAAGTGACCGCAAGACATTGTATTCGATTATCTCTTAGATTTATGGAGGATTTGCTTGCTTGGAAAGAATTTTTAGAATGATTGGCATACACAATTTGTGTAAGCTAATGGTGTTGGGATTTTATATACAATTCTATTTATATACAAACTGGGGGTAGTTTTGCTGCTTGATCTAAGCTCGTGCATAGGCAGGGGGTGTGAGTCTCCATTTGCTTCTTGCATGTTCATTTGGACACATCCCCACAGCGAATGCAAAATGATCCCACAGCAGAAGGACAGCATTTTACTCCCACTGCAGACTGCCAGAGACACAGTCAACAACCACCAGGGCAATAATGAAATTGCTCTATTGAGAAATGGCATTGGCCAGCAAGGAACCGAACAAGATTTATTAGCGGCCTTTATGTAATGGGCGCAGAAGACTTTGTGTACCTTTATTCTAATAATAGCCTATCAAGTGATGAAAGGGATTTAATGGAAAGATAGCTGTAGGTCCTTGGTGCTTTAAAAAAACACTTCCTAGCCTCTCAGTGTTTACTCATCTCTTTGCTCGCCCTCATCTTTCAGTTCCACTCAAAGGCATGTTTAGGCCGTGTACATAAATGTCCATAAATTCCCTGTGGCTTACAGTAAAAGCAAGGAAAAAAGTATTAATTTTAAGGTTTGAAGGGGACTGGGTGGAGTTACTCTGCTGACATTTGGTTACAACCTCTTCTTCCAAGGGACAATGGTCTCCTCCCAAGGTCTCACCACCAGCCCCAGGGTCTCCTGGGGTGGATAAGGTGAAAAAGGGATTGAACAAAATCCTCCCTTTTCCCATAGGTGTTCCTCAAAAATGGATCTTGAACACCTTTAAAGGTAGCTAACTGCTTTCTTCCCTCTGCAGATGAGTAAAGCTACACCCAAAGGACCAATCCCAGCATATCTCGGCAGGAAGAGAGGAACAACAGCAAAGGGCTGAACACAAACACTTCCTACTTTAAAAGTAGGGATTGCTTACTAGAAAAATGGAGAGAAAGGAGGAGGATCATGCCACAGGATTGTAGCTTTTTTCTTTTTTCATGCTGAAGGAAGCAGTTTCACAAGGAYGGAAACAACATGGGGGAAAAGGGAAACAGGCTGAAGATGGGGAAACAGATGAGAACCAGAGAAACAAAGCCTCTTACCTATGTGCTGAATGTGCCAGTGGAGGAGAAGACATCAAGGGGTTTATAGGTGAATTTGTTGGAATCACTCCACTGTCTGTTGCTCTCCAGCTGGGACACCTAAGTGAGGGGCAACCCTGTCATCTCTGTAGATAGGAAGTTCAGAGCAATAGGAATAAAAAAGGTTTATTCCAGCTAAATTTAAAGGAGAAAAAAGTGGCTGAGCTAATGCATACCATAAGTACACAACAGTTTTTATGCATCTCTTGTTTTAAGAGTGATTTGTAAGGCAAATTGTTAGTTAAGGACTATCTTGAGAGCTGAATCAGAGGCAAAGATACGGGAAAGAAAAGAAAAAATGGCCAGCTCTACAACAGAGGACAAAAGGTAAACAGCGAAGCATGATTTTTTCCAATCCCTGCTTCTCCAGAAATTAACCTTCTCCTGAAATTAACTCGGTGTTTAGTTGCAGCCATCTTGAGAACCACATTGCCCACCTTCCCTCTGGCTTTGTGAAGCACAGCCAGTGCTCAGCAGCACGCGTGGCTGAGAATACCACTTAGCGTCATTCAGACTGGGGAAGTGAAGCAGACTGTGGAGAAAAACCTGATTCTTCATCAGATGGGGAGGAAAAACTGCTGTTTAGAAACTTTTTAGTTAGGAAGTAGCTACAGGTACTGGATGCTAACTGCAGAGCGTGACGCAGGATCACGTCAGCTAGCACTGTTCTATGTGGTGGCCCTTTTCCTGACAGGGTCAACCTAAAACCTGCTTCTCTGCTTAAGCATAATAGAAAGCTATTTTATCATTTGCAACTCTCTAAGCTTTATTTTGCCAATTTCTATTTATGGCAGCATTCTCTCCCACAGATGCTGCCATCTCCTCTGCTTACAGCTAATTCCTCATGCGTTGCGATTTCCTGAATGGCTTCTTGCTTTTTCGTGGGTTAAGTGTATTCTTACTGTCTAATCCAGGATTTKCGCCAGTCAACTAAGGGGAACTGGACTAAGCCATACATTTACTTTTCAGACTCTGTGAAGAGAGTCTGCTTTAGTTTCATAGGTTCTAGATTAGTYTTTAGCTTAAATACAGATCTTAGTTTTATAGATGCTACCACTTGAGCCACACTCCTTTTATAGAGGGGGTCTGAGATATTGCTGAAGCTGGCAGGGGAGGCAAAAGGGTTTTCTTCTAGCCCAGAGTGCACGCTCTCTTGTGAAATGTGATGTTATAGAGGTTTTTTTAACCTAAATTATGGCTAGACTGCGTGGGTGCCAGGATTTGGAAGTCTCTAGTGCCACTACAGCTGACACCTGCAAGAACTTAATTGAGGATTTGGAGCATCTGTGGTGAGTTTAATCCCTAAACACAAACAGATGAAACTCCCTCTTTCCTAGCAGCTCAGAGAGTGGTTCTCCAAAAAAGAAAATAAAAATCCTAGCTACCTAGAGTGTACTGCAAAAAATCTTCTATTTAGTATTAATAATACACATACATGTCTAGGAGAAGAAGTGGAAAATAGATAAAATGACTTTCCTCTTTTTGGAGTTTGTCTCTTTCTGGCTGCCAGCTCCATCCTTGTAGTCTTAGCACCAGAGATGACCAAGAGGAAGAGAAAAAGAGAAAGGATCCTTATCTAGAATGAAAAAAGTGACCTCCTCCTTGTGGTCAAAAAAAAGCCCCTTTTCTTCTCTGGGGTTTGGAGGACTCAGCAGGGGACAGTGAAGTCAGAGCAGAGGAAAAAAGGAGATTTTTTTTCTGCCTGAGGAGTTTTAACCTCTTTGAAAGTTGTTGGGGCAGCTTCAGCTCCTTGCATGTGTCTCTGTTCTCCTTGTAATCTTTTTTTTTTTTTTTTAAATCAGTTTTTTTAGTGAGTTCCCTGCCCTCTTTGGGGCCAGGAAGTTCCTCTCGGACCAGGAGGCTGAGCTGTGCAGGTGCACTGCTGTTCACGTCTCAACGACAGAAAACAGCCTCTCTGAACAGCAAAGTAATTGCCATTTTATTTTAGGGACACAGTACTGCAACAGGAAGAGATTTGTGCAGAGAGGAGAAAGAGCAACAGAGAGAAAAGGAAAAAAAATCCTAATAAGATCTAACTGATAACTAAAAAACAAATAAAGGAAAAAATCTATTTCACTTGGTATTTTAATAATGTTTTCATTCTTCATAAAAGTAGGCTTTAAAAAATAGCCTTCTATGCACTTAAAAATCAAACCTAATCCTGACATGGTTTTTACTGGACAACCTGAACTCTTGACTAGACTTGTCTGGGACGGGGATTTCAGAGACTCTTCCTGGCTTTCCTATAAAAATGCAGCACGATCCTGAGCAAATACTCTATCAACAGCATCGCTGTGGGTTCTCAAAGGCAGATGTTACTGCTGGAAAAAGAAACCTCACTGATGACACCTAGTGTTTTCCCAAATCACAGCTGAGAAGACTTTAAAGGGTAGCCAAGAGGCCTCTCCTCCCACGGGTGGCCCTGGGAGGAGAGCGCCGGTGGGTGAAGCTGCAGTTTATGCCCAAGGGCTTGCTTTTCCACAACTACATCCATAAAGAATAGCTACCGAAACTACTTTGCTGCCATTATGTCAGCAGGGAAAGAGACCAAACCTCAAGGAATTAACATCTGTGGACAAAGCACAAAGCCCCACCAATTACAGGCTTTGCTACTTTCCCAGCAACCTGGTAATCGATTCTACTAGAGGATGCTTGTGCAAGGAGGTTTACTTCCATAAAAAGCAAAGCACAGCCTTAGATACAGTATTTCATGCAACTTTCAACCTGACTGTGTTTGCTGTAAACCCGTAACAGCATCTGATAATAAAAACCACTGGAGGTGCAAGAATTGGTTTCTACTGATCTTCTGACTGTGGATGTATAATGAGCCAAAGAATAGAAACTTCTCTCTTTACTAGTTTGAAGAAGCAGCTGTAATGAATTTAACAGCAACCACTTTTAGCAGCAGGTATACAACTGTGTTTCCTGTCAGGGCCTTTTTAGCACCTGTACAATAGCATAGTAGAAAAAAATTTGGAGTCAGACTTTTCAGCTGATGTGAAGCACTCAACATCAATATTACAACATGAAGTCCAAAAGCGCAGCAAGGAAAAAGCCAGATCGGGTGCCAGCCCGTTGTACAGGAGTCCTGCTGGTTCCTGCCAAGGGACAAGTGGAAGGTTTTGCTGGTTGTGAGGAGCATGGTGTAAGAGTAACACATCTTTTTTTCCATCTCCCAGCTTCGGGCAGGCGGAAAACCAGCCAAAGCAACCGAGAGGATCATGAAAGAATGAAAGAGTGAATGAGTTTTCCCAAATCTCTTAATCCTCAGACTCCAGCCCAAACAAACAGGACCAGTCACATGCATCACAAAAGGCCGGTACCCAGACTAATTCCTGCAGAGCTACAGACACTGGATAAAGCTTTACTAACATTTTAAAAAAACAAAACAAAACAAAACCCAACATGTTTTTTAAAGCACAAGAGAAGAGCACTGAGACTAGCTGAAAAGGGGAGAAAGGAAACTTGTCTTTGCCTTGCAGCGTTGCACACAGCATCCTATAAAATTCAGCCTAGGTCTATAGATCTTGAAGGCAAATGAAGAAAGATAGAGAATTCACATGCGGGAATGCAGATGCTGAGAATAAATCAGCAGAGACATTTCAATAGAGGTATAAGGCTGGCAGAGCAACATATTGGCACAACCTCTATTTAACAAATGAATCCTCAGGGCAGCGTATTTCTGGGAAAGCTTTTGGTCATTCCTCTCTCACCACTCCCCTGCACCCCGAGTGAAGCGATGACTGAGTATTTACAGCCTGGCCGTGTCAGGGGGTTGACAGTCCTGCTGATTTAAAACATGGTTCTACTAGGAAAAGAGACTCTGTGAATGATAACCTCATGGCTTTCTATTTATTGCATCTCACTGATTTCGAGATCAAGTGAACTGGGGAAAAAAAACCATCACAAATAACTCAGCCAGATTGGGTTCTTTCTTGTTTACCCATCAACGGCAATTAACAACCCATGAGTCAAACTCTGCCTTTTTTCATAGCTGAGCAAACCAAAACTGAAAGGTTCAGTGTAGTTTTTCTACTTTTGCCGTTTAAATGAAGGAAATGCCTCCTCCAGAGCTCCCTTCCCTGCAATGTACAGCTCCTCCTCAGCAGCCAGGTGCCCTGGAGCCCTTCTCCGAAGAGGAGACGCTCCAGGGTCTCCCCTCCCAGATAGCAGAGGAGGGAGAAGGGGATGCTGTACCAGCTCATTTCTTTCTTATTGTGGAGAAAAGCGAACTTTAGGCACAATTTTAGTGAATACGTTCCCCTCTACTATTTTTTTTAAGCTCTTGTCCCCCACCCCAAAACTGTCCTGTACATTTGAAATGCCCGTTGTTCTTTTACCTTAGTCCTACTCTGCTAGCTATATATGTTGCATGGCAACATAAATCGTTAATAACTCCATCAAAGTAGGTGGAACCAAGCCAGTAGAAGAAAAAGAAAAAACAGTCCAGTTTTTTCCCTATTAATCTGGCCCATGTGTTCTCCATTTTCTTTTCCATTAGGCAAATAGCCATTGAGTATTCAATGCTGTATATAATATATTGCAAAAATGTAACCAGGCAGCTTAGTTCAGCTGCTCGAATCATGCGAGGCCGTCAGCATTTTGAGACTGCCTCTCAATTTGCTCTTGATCAAACTCTAAGGGGGCTGAGATTTCACGGACCAGGACCAGAGCTGGCCACAGAATTTATTTTTTTGTTTTTTCTTTTATTCCATTTTTGCGTAAAAAACCTGAATGCAGAAAACTCTATTCTGAAGAGATTTTTCAGCTTTGTTTGTTTTCCATCAAAGCAGAAAAGGCTGGATTTTCTGTTGTGTTCTTTCCTCCTGCTCCCCCCCTTCACACTGCTACGTGGCCCATGGATCCTTTTCCATCAGTTTGCTTTCTTCTACTGCAGCTTTTCAAAATTTGTCTATGTCTTGGAAAGTGTTGGAAAACAGCAAAAGGAAAAATAAGAAAAAGGGAGAACTGCCAAGCCATAGATGCAATTTACTCTGTTACCTTCAGTGAGGAAGCATGGAAACCAAGGAAGAATGCTTTTAAGATGTAAATACTTCTTTTAGAAGTATTTCATGAGAACTGGGAGACAAACAATCCATATAAAGCAAAGCTTTAACATGTTTAAGGAATCTCGGCTCTGCTTTCTCACAGGAAGCTGAACTCAAACTTTGACCTCCAGTTCCTCCATCTCTCAGCTTTAGGTAACAGATGGGATCCTGAGAGCAATGTTTCCATTTTTACCAGTTGAAAATGGAAAAGAAGGGGGGTCTGGTAATCCCCAAGGAGACATTGCTTCTCTTTGGGCAATATGCTTGAATAATAGCTTATATTAAAAAAAAAAAAAGATTCATCCTGAAAGAGCACAGCGCAGAACCAGCAATTCAATTTCAACTTTTTCTTGCTTGTGCTCGCTTTGCATTTAGGGTGCACGGTCACTATTGGTTCTCCTGCAGAGAGCCTCAGAGCACATGAAACTAGGAATAGAGTGACAAGCACCACTTCAAAAATATCTGTTTTTAGAAGGCTGATTGCTCTTCAATTAGCACATAGCTCTTCTCTTGATAAACTCCTTTGTATCTCTGAACACAACTAACGGTGAGCTGCAGTCTCTCCCAGAAAAGACCCTGAAAGCAATTAGTGGAAAAATGAGTAACTATTATTAATAATTACATCTTCTACACCTACTGCTTTAATAGCAACTCCTGCTGCTATCTCATCCATTACCTTCTAGCAGCATGATGGGTGGCCATGAATACTGATCAGACTGGGGTTTTTTTACTGCACTGAAGAATCTGCTCTGGATAGCAGAGAAATAGAGTGGCAGAGTATCCTTTCTGTCTTTTTATAAATTTTGTCTGTCCATCTCCTTCATCTGCCCTCTGCCTCCTCCTCATCACTGCCAGCATGCTTCCCATTGGTATGATTGCAACCACGTATTAACGCCAGCAATAATATGGTAACAGTACCATAAGTGGCAAGACAGCCTTGGCAAAGCACATCAATTACTGGGATGCAGAGCATGACAACCAAGAAGCATCTTGATTAAAAGCTTAATTTGCCTGTACATCTCACAGTTACTGACCTGTTAGTGGCTTCCTATATTACTATTACTATTTCAAAGGCAAGCTTTCAAAGCCACAGCAGAAAAAGGGTATTTTTCCTTGTTTATAGGATTTAATAATTTTCACAATAATTTTCTCCCAAGCTGCTTTGTAGCAACAAGGTTGTTAAAAGCCAGTTCTGTACTTCTTGCCTGCTGCAGCAAAAGTTATCAGCAGCAGTGATTTTGCAGAAGAAATTCAACTCACCTATCACCTGCAGCTCCAGTAATTGAAGATATCTTATTTTCATGTGGTAGCAAACACCAAGCATTTTTGAATCAGGATGTAAATAAATAATGTCCAGGTGTAACAAAATACCAAGGGCTGCAGGACAGACTGGAAAACAGTGCTAGAGATTTGTTCCAGGCCTCGTAGTTGTGGCTTATGAGTATCTGAGATTGAAAAAAGCACTACACCTCTTCAGTATCTTCTCTACTAATAAAAGCAGCTGAGAAACCCCATAGTTGCCTCTTGTACAACAGAAAAGGGGCTCAACTACAGATGTGTACTRAAGATTTTCCCCTGGGAAAATAGCCCTGTAACAACTTAGCACCATTTTTGCTGGGCCTCAGGGAGATAAATCTATACTGGGAGGAGGAAGGCGTGAGGCACAGCACAAACCAGAGCCTGTGTAAGCGGGGGAACAGCAGAGGCTCCCGTGCCCCCAAGCTCCCCTTGCTGCCTGCACCAGGCCATCGCGGAGGGGATGCCAGAGGCAGCGGGGCTGTGACAACCTCCAGTCCATGGTAAAATGACCTACAGTGTGCTGCTCAGCCAGACAGAGCACCAGGGAGAAATCAGTCCCTCCAGCAAATTCTCCCTCATTGCATCAGTTGAACATATATATATATATATGCGCGCAGCATTTAAAGGCCACAATGGCAGGCACGTCCTTAGACTGCTGCCTGCTGAAGGGAAGGGATGCTATCTGCAATCACATTATCTGCCCCCCCCCCCAAATTTGCCTGTTCTTTTGAATCTTTCTTTGCAGTGTATTTGAATAATTTCTCACTTGTCACATCTTATTTTGTTCACAGTGAAATATTCCATTATTTATTTTTTGTAGGAGCTCAGAGAAACAAAAAGAAGCATTACCTGACTCCAAGCTGTTTCTTCAAACCCTTCCTTTGCAGGAGCACCCCTCCCAGGCCCAATTTGTAAGGGGGAGCAAAATCACTCTGGTGTTGCCTGACGCTAACTTGAGACACCTGCCACGGTGGCAGACCTGTAGCAGAAGAGTGCCTGAAAGAAAGGCTCAGGAGCTGAAACCAACTGTGAACTACTTTCCAAGTTACCCTGCTGTGCCACTTTTGGGCAGTTTTCATCCTGCCTCCCTTTATTCTGCACTTGGTTCTTCCCCACTGTATTCCTACTGGCTGCTCTCTTCTGTGCAACTCTTCCAAGTTTCAGCTAACACTAGTAAAATTTTCTCTCACTTCATGGTCCATACATTTCATGCTTTAAAATGCCAACACCTCTGTCTCTCCCCCCGAAACAGTGTGCCTCCACTACACAATAGCTTTTAGCTATACCATAGCTTTCAGTTCTGTTGCATACCCATCTTAAAAATTAGATTTTAGAAGGCAACGCTCCCTGCTGCTTTTCCTCTGGACCAGGCTTTGCCAGACACTTTCTCATTATGTCACTCAGATTCAATTTCACTTTCCTTCGGACTAAATATCGCTGCAGATACCTAACACTTTCACTCTGCTATATAAAAATAGAGAGACCTTTTGTCCACTTTTTTYCAAATCTATTGTGGTTCATATGCAATACAACAGAAACCTTTGCAGCGAGCGTTTCTGGTTTCTCCCCAAACTACCAACCCATTTCTTGCGTTTAGACGGCTGGAGTCTAGCCCTTCGTTATTAATGCGGCGAGAAGTGTTTCCATTCACCCCGGTGCCCGGGAGCTGGATATAGCCTCTGCGTCACCTGAAATTCAAGAGCACCCCTGTGGCATGTGGCACAGGACATTCCCAGGAGCTGAAGGCTGCTGCCTCGTTTTTAATGTGCTTGTTTCCTCCCAGTGCTTTAGAGCAGCATGAGAATAAAAGGTTATCGTTTTAAAAGATATCACTGCTTCAAATTGCAGTAACGTATGTGGCTTTTCCCTGGATAATGCCACTAAAGGGCCTTACAGCTTCCCTTGTCCTTTATCTATAAAACAGCCTCCTTGCTTTCACTGCTCCCCTTTTTTGCTGCTAGTGGAAAAGGGAAAAGGTGTTTTTACTGGCAAAAAAACCCATGAAGTAGGTGTGGAGACACCCATGATGAACTTTGTGTAGAGAGGGGCTCAGTGGGACATAGCCAGGGGTTCAGGCATGATACAAAATCCCTAAATCAGTCATGAGGAATTTTAAAAATCCCTGAAGTATCCTTGTTGTGGAAGGGAAGAGACTAAGCCCAACGTCCTGCCTGCCTGCCCCAGGCTGCCTTTGCAGACAGCCAGGCGATGCATAGGTGGGTGCATTTTGGGTCATAGCAGCATGAAAACACCCAGGACATACCAGCTACAGAAGCTGAAGTTATTGATGGGAAGGGTTTTTTAGGTGCATTTTCTGTGTAAAACACTTTCCCTCGATAGGGGTGGCAGCAGCAGGGTGGAGGTAATAACCACAATATTTGACAGTCTGCTCAAAAGCAAGCCCTCTTCCCTGGCGGTTAATGACCCTCTTTTGCTCACCCCATGTTTTTGCTTGTGGGGATACAACAGGTCTGGCAATACCAATATAGCCACCGCAGCAGCACCTAGCTGTAAGCATTAGCCAGGAAGAACAGCGTATGGAGAAGGGCCGCTCATTAAATAGGCTATTACTTCRTATAACGAGTTCCAGGAAAACACGTTATATTTTGATTACAGGCATTCAGAGCGGGAACTGCTAGTACAGCACTTGAGATAARGAAGAGGCCGGATAGACTTAAATAGCAGATCTTAGTATGACTTATTATGTAATTATCTGCCCCCCATCACCATGAGGTCTGCATGTCTCAGGCAGCTAAAAATAGAGCAGCCTCCCCCCCATTTCTCTCCGTCCAGCCTGTGGGAGGAAAGACTTGACTCACTCGCTTATGTTTGGGTGAGCCCTGCGAGCCTCCTCGGCAAAGGGAAGCAAGGGTCACGCACGTTGAAGCAATACTGGTCTCTCTCTAAGCTGCAGCAGACAGACAGACAGAGAAAATACATTCACAAGTTATTAGTTGACCTGAATGGACCAGAGGCTGCCCCTGGAAAGTGTTGCTTCTCCATGTCCCGGCTCTGGGGAGATGAATACCTCCTGCCGAGGCACCCCACGCTCCCAGCCACTCTGGGCTGCAGAGGATGGGGATGACAGTGTTCCTCATGCTTCACTAGGGCAGTATGAGGACATTTGGGCAGACCTACTGCACCTTCTCATCCCTATGCCACCCTTGGCTGTTTCCTTTCGAAGACAATATAAGCATAATATTGATTATCTAACAGGACATCCCATGCAGCACACTCACAAGATGCTGGGACTTTCACTGTCATTGCCAATGTTTTATAACATTGAGACTAGAAAGTTCGGTTACTATGCAAAAAAGAAAACATCCTATAGGCTGGAAAAGAAGTGTGGGCAACACTTTTTCCAACTTGATTATTAAAAAAAGTTATATCCTTTGGGATAGAAAGCTTGGAAACCCTGCCCTTAGAAATACCATTTTTATATTAATTTCTGGTTACTGCCATGAGGCATGCCAGACTAAGGAGTGAGGATAATATTAATCCAGTGCATGCTATTTAGTCATGTGTCCTAGAGTGGGTCCCAGGTGTACATTTTGGTGACAATTCCAGCTGTGCGTTTGAATCCATCATTGAAATTCACCGTATTACACAGGTAGAAATATTAAGTGGCAAAATTTGGATCCCAGTTGAGATTCTATAACATGGTTGTTGCATTGTTTGGATCTAGGTGTTTGGTTTGTATTTTTGGTGTAAAGCCTACAGCTGAAACCCAAGTGATTTTAGTGATTTTGACCACGTGCTGCAGTCAGGGAGGGTGAAAGGTCTGGTGTCTRGGCTTGGGCTGGGGAGAGGAGAAGACTGCTACAACGCTGCTACCATTTGGGCACACGCTCACACTGTGTCCCAGCCTCTGCTGATGTTAAATGAGGATAATTACATTTTCCTCCCTCCCAGAAGAGCTGGGAGACAGCCTATTGGTAAGTTATTCCCCAAAGTGCTTGCCAACTGCTTAAATAGTCTGTAAATATTTTGCAGATATACTCTTTAACTGCAAGCACATCACATTTCCGCTCCAAGTTTTTCTGGCTTTTTCCCAACTTCTCAGCGATGCTGTTGGAAGAGCAGGAGGAGGGCAAGGGCACACCGGGGTGGGAGAGGAGGGGGCAAGGGCCCAGACCAGGGCATCCAGGGGCAAGGACAAAGACAAATGACCCAGGACCTCCTGCCAGGATGAGCAACCAAAGCAGCTTTGCAGTTTGCCCATGGTATCCAGTAGCTTCACTGCGCTGCTGTGCTAATGGGATGGAGCTCCTGGGTTCAGGTGGACAGAGCGGGACCTCTCAGCTGGGAGAGGAGACCATCAGTGGAGATGATGCAGCCTCAGTGGGGCTGCAGGGAAGGTGCCCACCAGGCAGCTATCATCTGCTCTCTCGCACCCTATGAGAACTGGAGGGCACCAAATGCAATTACCAGGCATTGCCTCAAAACAAGCAAAGGGGGCCTCTGTTTCGTGTAAATTGCAATTAAACCGCAGAGCCCGTGGGATGTTTTGGTAGTTAGGCTTTCACATGAGTCCCAGAAGCGATTTTATAAATCTGTGGAAGAAAAAGAGGTCTGTGAAGGCTTATTAAATACAACTTCTGGCGTAGAACTGCTGAAGGCTGGGAGAGCATAGCAGGAAGGTATCGGTACCTGTTTTGCTTCTCTTCCTAGACACTTGTTGCTGGTCACTGTTGGAGACAGGCTATTAAGTCAACTGGACCCTTGGTCTGAGTCTGTATGATTTTTTTTTTTTCATTTTTCTGTGCAAATATTGTGTTTCTGTCTATTCAGACTGGAGAGCAAAGCTTGAAAAGAAGGTCAAGACATATGAAAATTCACTGTGGTAGTCCTCTGCTTTTTACCCAGTTTCATGATTATTTTAAAGTCTGGCTTGTTTGAGTGTTTGCAATCACCCGTCCTGAGCCACCTGTGTCCGCCGGAGTCCAGGTCTGGACTTTAGGAGCACAATGGAGGAGAATTCTTTACTACATGCCCTTTACCTTGACATGTCCATTGATTTCCACCTACAGAATGATTTTCTCCCTTTTTTTCCTTGGGTTACTGAAACCGCTGATTTCTCTGTAGTCTGTGGTATCAGAGTTTTCAGTATTTTAACGCTGATGACATTCCAGCAGTGCACAACAGCCTTTTCTGAAACAGAGGCATGTGAAGAAGAGAGATTCAAACCAGCAGACTCTGTGGGGTGGTTAAAACCACCCTCCAAATTTTCCATTTTCAGCCCTTCTCTTACACGAGTTTGGAAACAGCACCTCAGAACGGAACGGAAACATACCGTGGGATTTTCTCCTCTGGAAATCTTAGTTGCTAATTCTTGCTGGACAGGAAGAGCTTCACCCAAAAGCAAATGTCTCGGTGGATCAACAGCACCAGAGTGTGGCAGGACAACCCAACCGTGAAGGACTGTCTGCCAGGCACCTTCAGCAGTGCTCAGAAGCTGTTCCAGGAAAAATCATCACGTGGGGGAAATAAATCCAGACCAGCACAAAACCAAAGGCTTTCTGAGGAAGCATCCTATGCCAGCAGGGATGCATGCCAAGGCAGCCACGAGAAAAAAAGAAGAAAGAAAAAAACAACCAGTCACTCCCAAAATAGGCAAGATAGTGGAACCACAGAAAACCACAGAAGACTTCTTTTCACTTGCCCATTTCCCTTGGCCTCACAGATTGGCACATCTGGTAGACTAAAGGCTGGGAGGATATTGCATGTAGCGGAGAGCCCCAGGGGCCTGTCAGGGGGTTCGGCACTTGCTGCTGGACTCTCCGGTGCTGCAAAGTAAGGTCTTAAGCTACACTGCAATTGTAAACACAATTTGGGGCCAGGAGGAGAAGGCCAAACCAGCTCAACTCCCAGCCCCAGAAAAGCGTGTGGCTTTTAGGCAGCGTGATGGCAAGGGGGGAAATATAACAAAATGCAGGCTTGGCCCTTCCAGGCAGCTGAAGCTCAAGTTATTTCCACATTGCAAAATACCTTAGGGGACAGGCAATTTTTCCACTAAAGTTTGCAAAAAGGATGACAGAGAACCTACTGGTCGCTTGGCAGTTTTTCCCCTCAGCAAATCGGAAGCAGTTACTTGCTCGATGGCTGTACATCATCAGGAAATTTGCTGCATTTCTCCAGCAGGACTCCTGCCTTGTGCACTCTCCTGACAGTCACCCGTGCACTGACACTCAAAGCGACCCCAGCCTATTTAAAACAGTCAGCAAATTAGTCATCTCAAGACACTTTTAATACCAGGATTTGTTTCTGTGGGTATTTGCACTTTTAGAAAATTCATTATTATTCTACTGACACAATCAGTGTCTGAGACTGGCCACTGATGGCTGTCACTGGGGCTACAGCCAGCCAGCACAGCTCGTACGAGGCTCGAACTCAGTATAAAACACAGTTGTTTCGTTTGTCTCCCCACAACGCACATGCCCCAGGCTCAAAAAAAACCCAAAACAACCCACCCCTGTATTTCAGAATACATTAATTCACAGACAGTTTATGCTTATTCCTGTGCCAAGATTGACACTTTGCTTGAACAACCTGTTTTCCTCCCCAGACACGTATAATGATAGCAGTCATATCCCCCTCAGTCTTTTTCTGCTGGGTTTAACAAGGYGAATTAAGTTTGTTCTCGTAACAGAAACTTTTCATCCCCCTTTCCTCCACATGCTGGTGCCCAGACGGTCAAGTYTGGTGACAGTGACCCAAGCGTGACAAAGCTGCCAGTGGCTCCAAGTTCCTTTCTGTTGTGTTGTCCATAGATGCGGACAGACAAAAAGACCTGGGTCTATTAGTTGCTTGGATACAGCTTCTTAAATCTTTTACGAAGATGGAGCTGGCCATTTTGCTGCACCCCTGGTGGCTCAACAATTTCCACTATAAGCTGCTATTTTCATTTGCTTTACATTTACTGAACTCGAATGTGTTCAGTCTCACATTTTCCACACTTGCAGTCTGCTCTGGGCTGGATTTTTTTTTCTCCAGCTCAGGAAATAGGGATCATTTGTTTCCAAGAGCACGCCCGTGGAAAATTAGTTGTTAACATTAAATACATCCATCTGTTTCTTTGAAGAGCTTTACCACCTGCTTACAGTGGAAAGGAACCTGAAATTTGGCAAGGAGAAACTCTAGGGAGGCATCATCTGCTGTCCCCATGAAAATCTACCTACACTTAGTTCCCTATAAATTTCTGGAAAATACCATTTTCACATGCACCCACTAGCACATGTGTCTGACTGTTCCATGGGGATCAGACCTGCTCCTTGGCATGGAGGGAAAGGGCTGGGGCACATCACCCTAAGGACCACGCACTGCTGGTAACAGCAGCAGCCCTTCTCCTCACATGTTATTGCTTACGTCTTTGGTTCATTCAGTCCAGCACAAGGTCCTGAAGATGGCAAGGGTCTTATGAAGCTTTGCTTTAAGGTGAAGAACACATCTGACTTTTTAAATAAAAATGTCTACATGATACATAACCACAAATAAAGAGTAAAAATGTTTCAGAATAAAAATTTCAATGTATTGTATAAGACTCTACCAGAAATTTTCTCTCAGGAAATTTTACCATGATGTATTGGCACCAGGATTGCTGACAAGCAGATACATCCYCACACTGGCACAGGGGAGAGTTAGTAATGGTGGATTTACACCTGTCTGACATTTTGCAGTTAGCTTTTCATGTCCTGCTACCACCTGTAGCACTAACAAGTGCTAGCAGAGTGCAGACATGAGTGCAACCCAGACACGTCATAAAGCAAGTAAAATATATGGACAGATATCCGAAATCTTAGTAAGCCGTAGTATATGTTAATACACAGGTAAATATGACAGGCACAATAAAAGCATCCCAGCACCAAACTTTCCACTTAAATACTTGTCCATTCAAGGTGTGCAGCCAGAACATTGATGTATAGACTGAGGCTATGGATGAGATGAAAAGCAAGAAATAATCACCAGCTTGTGTTGAGATGACCCAGGAGGGACAGCTACATCTCAGCTGCCTCCACCTTGTCCAACCTCATCCTGCAGTTACCTGGTACGTGCACTTGCTGAATCGAAGCACCACAGTCAATTTTGATCTATTCCTCCTATGCGAGAAGGGCATCCACATAATACGCAGTTCCCCACTAGCTTTCATGGCTTTCGTGTATTTGTGAAAGAACCAGACAAAAAATAGCAAGGATAACCTACACAGGGAATCGGTAAAGAGCAGCTGTAAAAAAGAGGGGCTGGGGTGGGACGAGTAAGGAAATCAAAAAAGAGGATATTTGTCTCCCAGTATTTTCCAGTTTTGCGCATCACATGTCGCCTTGGAACATAAACATTTTTCAGACAGCAGAGTGGAAGGGTTTTCTTGTTCAGGGGTATCTCCCGCAAGGAAGGAAATGGATGGATGCCTGGGAATTGAATGAGCTTTCTGGAAGAAAGTGGTATAGGTCCTGCTTCATACCAACCCAAGGCAGCAAGATTCATTAAGATTCCAGTAAGTAATTTTTTCCTTCTTATTTGAAACCTTTATCTAACCATTGATTTAACTATAAAAAATAAATTCATTGTCCATGGTAAAAGAAAATGTTTACACTTCTGGTCTGAACTTTCTGTTACTCATGAAAACTGGAACATATCCTATAAATGTGCTATACAAAGATTTAGCAGAAACAAACAATTGCTGGTTAACTGTCATTCAGATTTAGGACAAAGATCAAAGACTGCTGTCACAGTTCTAATGTATTGACTTTGGTTAATTTTTTTCAATTTTGTTCACCTGATTCCTGACATCCCAGTTGAAGTCATCATATTTCTGTTGCTGAGCAACTTCAGATTTTACCAAATCAGAGAACTCTAATTTTAGATGCTCTGCACTCAAGTAGGCAAGTGCTTGGTTGCACGTGAGCAGTCTAAATGACTTGAAAGGAGCTGCTCATGTAAATAAAATTATATATGTACCTCACTATTCACTGGATCAGAGCACAGGTTTCAAAAGCTTTGGCTCAACTTTTTCGTTCCTCCTTCTGGCTCCTGAAATTAATGATTAAATAAGAAAACCAGACAATGGATAGTTTATTTTAACTCCTGAGAATTTTTTATTCCATTTGAGTGAACCAATACATTCCTTTGTGAAATGGGAAGCAACAGTTAATATTGTACATTTTTATGTGGCATCTATTCATCTATTCAATGTGGCAACAGAGAAGCTTGCAAAATTTTTCTGCATTGTGGTAGTCAGTTTAAGATTCATTTACTCTGTGACTGATGTTTCTGCAAAAATCTCACAGTGAATGTAATAAGTTTATCTGATATTTCATACAACTTTATGTTTTATCTCTCTACTGCTATCTCATTTGGCATTCTAGCCTACATCAGTTGAAGTAAACAGTAATCTTGACATTAGCTTCAGAAGCAATGGTACTAGTAGTATATTACATTAACAGTATAAAAATGAAACACTTCTTTGCACATACCTCAAGCCCACTAGTTTTCTGAGACACTTTATTCGTACCAGCACATCTGCAAGAGATCACTGGAAAGTCATCTTGTAGGCTAACAAGTAGAATGCAAAACTTTATCTGGATACAGAGGAGTTTGTTGACTGTCACTTTAGGTCTTACTTTCTTCATCCTGTCGGAAACTACGGCAATATCATGCCTACAGTCTTACCAGTACAAGTCTGTCAACATCTGAGTGCAAAATCTGCTCCAGGGCATGTTTTTATATCTTGGAACATCAAATGCATTTTCTTATTGTTATTTAGAGTAATTACAACAGTAAAAGTCAGGTATAAGACTTGGAAGGCTTATAAGAACACTTGCTTCCCAACATCTGGCTCGAGAAGAAAGGAGATACAGCAGCTGAGGATATTAAATGCAAGAAGTAAGGTCACTGACTGCACAGTTGATGTAGGAAAAAAAAAACAAATCAGAGAGGACAGGTTCAGCAAAAAATGAAAAGAATCAGAGATGGCAGGGCAGTATGTTTAGCCTAGGATTAAGCCTCCCCCATTTTCCATGAATGTTGTATTTAATTAACATTTGATTACTCATTGTGGCCAAAACCACGCACTGGATGAAAGCCTGGCACCGAGGAGTTGCAGGCAAGCACGTCCCCGTCCCGGTCCCCAGCAGCTGCCCCATGCTGCCTGCTTACTGCACCAGTCCTCGAATGGAGGAATTGCCTTTGGAAATGCCGAGCTGATTGCAGACAACCTTGGCATGATGCCTGGCCCCAGTAGAAAACCCGGCACCCGGTGGGCACAGCCCTCAGCAGCCCAGCTGCGGGTACCACAGCGCGGTGCTGCCCCGGCTGAGCCCTGGCCCCCAGAACCACGCACTGGGGCTGCACGCAGACAACCACAGCGTGACGTGACTCCACCACCCTTTTTCTCCCTTCTCCACAAGGTAAGGAGGTATGTTGGCCTCGTTTCTGTTGAAGGTCTATAGACAGCAGAGTACCTCGAATAACAGCAGCAGTGTGTTAGCATTGCAACATGCAGCCTGTCTCAGCAATCACCTCTGCAACTCACCAGAGTTTTTTTTCCTAAAAAGAGCAGAGCCTATACCAAAAGCAAGTGTCTCAGTCCTCTCAAAGGTCTGCTGTGCTGACACCCTGCAAAGCCTCGGGTCTGCGAATTTGGAGGGATTCCTCTCTCTCCTGGGCTGCTTTGGGTTTTAGTTTGTTCTTCAGTAGTGTTCCTGTCTAGCTAGTTGCAAACAAGATTTGTGTTATCTTCTTTTGTAATAAAAAAATAATAAAAAAAAATACTTCTACGCTTTCCATCTTTCTATCTGTTTTTTGCATCAGAAGAACAGGAAAAGAGAAATTACTTCCCGAGACCAGCCAGTGCATACACAAAACTTGGAAATGCTCTCAGTGGTCTCTGCACAATCTAGGATACAGTCAAGGGAATAAACCGAGACTATGAACATAAACTCTCACTCTCTTGTTGGATGTCTGAATGCTACTAGACTCACTGGACCAAATATTTGCACTATTATATCCAGAGAAACGCCTGCTTTCTACTAAGATATACTGATATTATGTGAAGAACAATATAGTTCAACTTAGTGTCTAAATTTGAAAGTCAGAGACCGAAAGGGAGGATGTGGAGAACAAGTTATAAAAAGGGAAAATGAATAACAAAAGGAAGAATGCATTTAGGAATAAAATGCTAGGAGGGTCTTGTGAGCATGAGCCATAATGTGAAGCACAGATAAAACAAGCACAATCAGTAACCACAGATAACRATGTGACTGCAGATCCTGTAGCAAACACCACAGTACTGTGGAGTTTTCTCCGTGAGATGATGTTTTACCTGCTCTGAAGGCCGCTGGTAAGTGACCTGTAGGAAAAGACATCTGCTGGGTCATTTTAGAGGAGGAGGGGAGAAGAATCTCCCCTGAAGAGACAAGTTATATATAGCAGCCAAGGCTTTATTTTTATCAGTGACTTGTCAAGCCAGCTGTGACCATTCACCCTTTTAATCACAGACTCATTAGGATCCATACATATTTAATCAAGACTGTAACTCTGAAGGTGCTCTAAATGCTTCTACAGGTAGTGGTGTATGTTTTAGCATATAGCACCTTGCATTTCGACATTCAGGTGATCACACTAACGCTGAGGTAAAATCCAGACTTCTAGCACTAAACTTTAAAAGCAAGCAGTCACTTCCCAGTTACACCATCAGTTTGTTTATTTACGTTTAGCAAGCTGCCTATTAAACAAAACAAAACAAAAACAAAACAAAAACAACGCTGAAAATAATTTGACTAAAAGATAGTTCAGATCATCTAGCCTTCTGCGTTACCACTGGGGCTGGTGGAAGCTGTGGTCTCGTGGCGCTTCCCATCACCATCCAGAAGAGAGCTGCCAAAACAGGAATGCTGTTTCATGCGCAGGTAGCAGAAATGTTCAGCAGCTGCCCTTGCTCTCGCTCAGTCATTTTTCCTTCTGCTAGCACCTCCATCTGTGGTTACAAATCAGGGCCCCACGAYGCAGGCGGCTGACTCGACCGATGCCACTCGATCATGCTGCCAGATCTTCCACTGCTCATTTCCTGCAGCACAATCTGAAAGAAAGGCTGTTTCCATGCCTGAGCTGGTCTGGACAAAGATAAATCTGAAGGCTGCCTAGTGACTACCATATAAACATACAAAAAGTCTGATGATCTAACCTACAAGGCTTCGGTTATTTGGTATAATTAAGTGGAGAAGATGCCAAAAAAATAATTACCGGAAAGTTTTCTTTTGACAAACTCATGATAGAAATTTCTCAACAGCTTCAAGGAACTCCGTGGATGAGCTAAGCCCTTCCAAGTCCAGCAGATTGCCCTTTTTGTCATGAAAGTGGAATAATTCAGTCTCTTCCTCTGGCAGTTCCTCTCGAAATAGGTTAGTCTCTGAGGTAGGAATGATGATGATGCGAGGGACTGTATTGCTAATGATAGAGCCCAGGACTCCGTTAACTTGACTTACTTGAGTTGCCATCTGTGAAGTGTCTGAGTCTTCTCTGCTGACACTGCTGCTATTCAAACCAACAGGCAGAGAAGATGCTTTTAGGGAGCTGGTCACGACTGTTGCAGGGGGACTGCGTAGGACTGACTGCCCAAGCACCTTCTCCAAACAGCTGGAGGAGAGTGAAACCTAGAGTGGCAACATAAGCTTTAGTGTTGTCATACAGCATACGACTATGGAAACCAGTATTTGAAATTCATTACCACTAGTTGATATTTGAGTCCCCAGTCATGTTTTCTAAACACTTGAATCATTGACTAGAAGGAGGGAAAGTCTTGATGTGTTAACATCTACAGCTTGGAAAGCAGGATGTTAAATGAAGCAAAAGAAGACATGCTCAAATATCAGCAGAGACCAAAAAAAAAAAAAAAAAGGCAAGGAAAAGCCCATTCCTATATCTGACTTTTATTTTATGTTTAAAAAAATATTTCTCCATTTTTAACACATCTCAAGGTACTGGATAATTGTACTTCTCTCTCTCTCTCTCTCACATGGAAGAGATCTCAGGTAAGACTCAAGTGCACTGTATTCCTTATTTGCCTAAAGTTTCATCATCCTTGTGACAATCTCTATCACGGTGTCCCCAAATGGCTCCTGGTACTGCCTCGGGGCAGTCAGTGGCTTTGCATTCATACTGGACAGTACTTCCACCAACAAAGTGGAAAAAAACAGCGACTGTGATTTTGTTTTGCTAACCATTTCCCATCTGCCTATTTTGAGAGAACTCTAATTTCTAACTTGGCCCTGATGGGAACTCCCCTGTGACCCTTCCATAACTCTTCGTGTACAGTATGCAAAACCAGAATAAATTAAGTAAGCTTTGAAATGTTAGTTAATATTTAAATACACTGGCAACGGAAGGCATGAGTGATGAATTCCGGCTTGCTTTAGAAAATGACAGTTAAGGTTATGAAATCACTGTGCCAGATACAGAGAGAAGTTAGAAGTCCCTCCTTCCTGGGGTAAATCAACATTTAAAGTAAAATGCAGTTTTTACTTCATTATTATGTGTATTCCCATGAAGCCTAATGGAATTCAGAGTACGACTAAGCTTTACTCAATTTGTTATAAAGCATCTTTCAGAGTTATAGTTCTATTTATTTCTCTTAACATGATTGTAAAGTGTATTAATTAGCTACACTGAGTTTCTCCATAGCTTGAGCTTCCCATAATAGTTTTGTAAAATTTTCCTCTACTGCAGATACTCCTGTTCCAGTCATAAACCTCATTAATTCAACCTTAGTCTTCTTGAAGCATTCAGGCATGTAATTCCCACGGATTTATAGGGGTTTGGTGCTGAAACATCTTTTAAAAATGTTAGATCAGTTTCTAGCATGATTACAGCCCAGCAGGGGCTTTGTCTCCACCTAGGCCGCTCCACATGGCCTGTGATACTGCCTTTATACTGACAAACCAACTGGTTCCTTAAATCAAAAAGGGAAGGGTTTTTTGGGTTTTTTTGTTGTTGTTGTTTTTTGTTTTGGTTTGGTTTTTAAGATTTAGGGGTCATCTCCTCAGTCTTAGCAAGTAGTTTGGCAGAATATGTTATTGCATAGCATAGGTCTAGTCTGATTTTACAGACAGAAAACCAAACAAACATTTGTTTTTTCACACAAATTTTGTTGGTTTTTTTTTTTTTTTTTTWCAAAGAACCACCCCAGAATTTTTGGTCTCTCTCTCCCCTCTCCCTGTCTCTCTGTCAGTCTGGGTTTAAAATTAGATTCTGGTATATACTGCAGCATGATATAATTCTACTCCACAAGCAGGAATCATTTACCAATCCCTATTGATAACAATTTCTCCAGCCACTGTACCCACCCAAATGGAGGGAAGCACAATGTGCTAAAAAAAAGTGGTTTAAATCAACCTGACAGAGAAGAAAAGTCTGTTCTTCCAAACCAATAATAACAATAGAATGAAAAAACCGAAACCTAAAACCACTCCTCCCTGCTTCAAGTGCTGTTTTCACCGCAGCAGAAGGACGGGTTTCTTTTGGATATGGCTTAGTGGGCAAGGACACCACTTCCAAGGTTTTTTTAATAGTTTTCACGCCAGGTAATTCCCTTGACACAGAGCACAGAGCACACTTGGCAACTCTCCTTTGAAATCAAGTATCCAAACCTATCTTATCCTTATAATACATGCCTGCATTTTAATGTTTCCAAAAAGGCCACTTCACTGCCATGCCAGGTTTCCAGGTGTCAGTCTACATCAAGTCTGTTACCATCCTAACTAACTGCAGTAAGTCAGGGGGCTGGATCATATCTCTGTGGCAGCACAGAAAACAGTCCCGTGCGTTTTTATGCTCTGGAAAGCACCAAGCCCAGGACACTGACTGGCTTTTCTACTTTCACTTGAGGGATGACTTTTCTTTTTTGACAACACATCTGCAACTGCGCATTAAGGAGACCTGATCTCAGTCAGTGAAAAGAATTTAGAGGTACATCAGTTTTTCAGATGTTGTTGAGACAGTCTTCTTAAAGAAAGCGAAGGAAGTGTAAGATTCTTTTCCTAAAACAAATTCGTATTTTGTTAAATCAAAAAGTTAGGTGACTCTTCACCAAATTCACACTTGTATTTCTACAAGTGAGCATTTTTGGAAGTGCCATAACTGGAATTCAGTCATAGACAATCCAGTAATGCTATTAAAACCTTAAAATAAATATCTAAAAATCCTGTGGGTTTTTTTTTAAGGATAAATGCGTGGCTTTATAGTGAAACACTCTAATTGAGCTTGACAAATAAATATTTATTCTGACAGAATGAATATTCATGCATTTAGCTAACACACAAAGGAGCTTCACACCACACAGGAATCTTTGCTGAAAATATTGAGAAAAGCAAATGAGGCTTTGAACATTCAATGTAAATAAACTCCATACATCTAGGTGAACACCACTGAAAGCCTCAGCATGAAGGTAGTCTGTTTGAAGGTTATTTATCAAAATAATCCAACAGATGTCTTTCAAAGACAAAGTATAGTGTCTGAGCCTTTTTGTGGGCTAAACAGTTACTAAATTGCAGAATACAGAAATATTTATTATATTACTGAACACTTTTATGCAACCACCTCAGATTTATTTTCCTTCTACTTCCTTGTGAGACCGAAAGCCAGTGATTCTCCAGCACCTAGAGACAATCTCTTGTCTTTGCCACTTGCCTACAACCTTGGACACACTGGGCTACTGATGGAGGGCAGCAGAGGTGGGTAGTAGATTTGAGCCCATGTTGTCTCCCACTGCATTTGAAGCCATTGTTTTTCCGTCAATACTATTCATAACAGTTACAGGAAAAGACCAGTGTTTCTCAGGACTTCATCTTAAGCAGACACATAAAAGAAGACAGGGCAGATGCATGCAGGAACGGGGTCATCGGATGGCTGGAAATTTCCAGAACAGCTCCTGCTTTAAACTACGCTGTCTCTAGACAATTAGCCTCAGAGCTGGAAGGGAGTACAGGGGACAGAAGCAGATGCTGTAGCTGCCCAAGGTGTGGGTATTTGGTTACACATGCTAGAGTAACCCCATGAAAGGGTGCCTCCATCAAAAAGTGGGTGCCACTCAGTCCAGCCACAGGCAGGAGATTGTAAGTCCTTTCTTTTCTTGAAAATGCAGCACCAATACATGCTTGACATTGTGCCATCCGTACAAATACTTGTTTTGAAACTGGTGATACGGCTCTGGCAGAAGCTGACTCGTGGGTGACCTACTGCTCCCATCCTCAGCAGTTCCTCAGGGAACCAGGTGCTCCTCCACCGCATGACACCAAACCTCAGTGGTTTGGGCAATGAGTGTGATGCATCCACAGAAGATGCGCTGAGTACTCACCATCTCCTCTTTCAGTGAGGTAAGGGTGGCAGCTGCCAGACTCTCCCACCCTTAGGGAGAAATGGGATTTTCTTTCTCGTCTTCCCCCTCAACAAAAATAAAACATTTTAATGTACACTGAAAAGAGGAAAAAGGGTGGCTTCTATTATGTCAAACTCTGTTTTGCAGCCCTGACTTTGTAATAAAAGGAGGCTGCCACTATGTAGATGTGAGGGTCAGGATGGGAGGAACCAGAACTGGGGTAGATAAACATGCAAAGAGGCAAAGAAGTCAACTTCTTACATTTGATGCTACTGACTGTGCTTTAATGCAGCTTTAGAGCTATGAGCTGATGCTGGCTTTCCGAAAACAGGCAACATATCAGTGAAAAAAGTTAATAAGGCATTATTGACATTCTCATTAGTCACAAAAAAAGAAACAACAGCAAGGCTGAAGAGGACATCGGAATCAGTATAAATAAAGCCTACAGATGAAAGAGATTGGTATAAAGGCTGAATTATTATTCCAGAGATGACATACTGTAGCAAGATTAACAGTAAAATGGAGAGTCCCCAGCAGAGACTTTTTTTCCTTACCTTTTCTGCAGTTGCTGCACCGCAGCTGCATGTCTTTGGGAGCAGGTCTCTCTTCTCCTGTCTCACACTTGTTGAGAAAGAATGACTTCGGCGAGGCTGCAGTTTCTTATGAGCTGGCTCTACAGGGTCAAGCTCTACATCACTCCAGGTCTAATCACAAATAATGAAGGATTTCACACAGTTACATCCTTTCTCAAATGCTAAAATTTCTCAAACTCTAGCAGAAACCATGCACACTTACAGAAAACTAAAGCTGTTCTAATACAGGTCTCACACTCAAAACTTCCCTGGGGAGAGGCTTGATTTTTCATCCTGTCACTTACCCTGGACTATTTTTCTGAAGCAAAAAAATCTTTGAAATAATGAAACATTATTCAATCTCTTTTCACCAGGATGTTTTTCATGCTTTTTTATCTCATTGCTTGTGCAATGCTTATAGCTACATAGCACCCACCTAAAGATGGGAGCAAGTACAACCAATTTGTTTACTATGGCCTATGGCATTCTGTGTGGCCATCAGCTGGTACAAAACCGTGGACATGCACAGGTCCAAACCCACATTTGTATACATCCCAGCTGGATACCCAGAACACCCAAGGCTTCTCAAGCCCCATGAGTTTGCTTCTTCTCTGAACCGTCCTCAGTGGATGGGAGGCAACAGGTGGGCTCTGCATTAATTTTCCAACAGCGTGCCAGTGATGGAGCACAATCGTGACATTGCAACCATGCCATTCCATTTACAGGCTTGGGCAGAGGCCATCCATCATCCCTAACTTTGCGGTGACTTTTTGATTGAGTAGCAATGATGAGATCATCAGCTTTTAGATATGGATGGATAGGTAGATAGGGCTGCACACAAGAGGGAAGCTAGCACATAATTCCACTGCATTACCTTGCTCATACATCTATGTATTGCCACCTGTTTATTTGTCCTCCCTTGTAGAATCAAACTGTAAATACAACTTTATGTGCCTCACGAATATGTTGGCTCCCTACACTAACACAAAGTGTTGGTGGCAACAGCTGTGACTTTTACAGTGTTGCTGGTGTCATTCCTGCCCATCAATACTTTATTGGAGCATTCCAAAATTTCACTCGGTGCTGCTGTCATGCRAGAGTCGTTGAGCTTAGCTTTTATTTCAGCAGCTGCTATTTCAGCTAAAATCTGTACAGCTGCACTGAGCTGTCAGTTGTCCCAAGAACAATTACCTTTGGCTGCATCAACTCGGCACAACACGGTGCTGCGCATAGCTAACAGCCGGTGTTTTATTTGAGACTCCTAAGCCAAAGTTGTGCCAAAGGCTGAAGCCTCTTATCCACTTTATCCCATCTTTTTAAACAGAAACCCCAGCCAAACACATACAATAACCTGCTAACCCCAATGAACCAAAACCAAGTAGAGACCAACAGTGAAGAACAGAAAGCTTCTTGGATCAGGACGGGTGATCCAGCAGAAATTACCTAATTTGACATCAAACAAAGGATTAATGGGGAGATAATTTAGGAATAAATTTTAAGTCAAGCAAAATTAAAAGGTAAAAGGGGCAAAAAAGGTTGGAAATAAGTAAATGAGGAGCCTCCCTGTTTTAAACTATGTCAACACATTTCCATGTTATTATACGTGCTATCTACAACCAGTGAATGAAGCACAGGTGTAAGCAGACAAGTAGTCCCCATGATTTCAAGGGGGATACAGATATGTGTGGATGCTCTGTTTGCTCAAGCTGTTAAGCAATCCCAAATAAAATATATTCTTTTTTTTTATGATAGGATATCAGCRTGTTGCATATACTAACCTCATATTGCAAGGATAATCTGGGTATTTTACAGTTTATGAAATCATTACAGTTGATACTCTCATGCATCATTGTGTAATCAGTGGTCTGTGAATGGAATTAAATCAGCAGGATAGATTATCTCATGTTCATTTACATTGCCACAGAAATATTTACGCATTTATTTATATCTTCAAGAGCCAAGACAAACGCTAAATTTCATAGCCCATACAAAGTGAGTGAGTCTTTTTTTTCTATCATCTCATTAAGGTCTTTTGCCCTAATATAGCAGCAACCAGACAAACATGAAAGTGCTCCCCATGCCCCGAAGACTATGAGAGCCTAGGCAAGCAAATTTGGGGATCCTCATGCTGTGTGGTGTGGTACAGTAGTGTCACACTTCACAAGAGCCCCATCACACACTTCAAACTCACTTGGGCTCAAATCTGAACAACAGTATGCTAAAAAAAGGCTTTGGCCAGGCTAAGAGAGGCCTTTCACTCTTCTATTTATTGTTTTAATTTAAAAGAAATTTTATGGAAGACATATTTTATGAAACACTATAGAAAAAGCTTGTCACTTCTAGACCAGGTCTCTCCTGAGAAGTAGCTTGTCCATTGCATGGTATTTAAACACCTGCTAATTTTGAATGACAAAACGCACCCCATTTAAGTGATTTCATGATCTTTAATTATCATCGTTATTACTTGTCTGTAATACAGTAACCTGTAGGCTATTTAGTGATAGCTGGGAATGCTGCTGGGATACATGATATACAGTCACAAAGTGGAAGAGGAACCTTGTCCCCAAAGAGTTCACAACTTCACAAGCTGTATGGCTAAGGCTACCCTGTAGTGTGCAATTAGTCATTTTAATTGGAAGTCTACCTGATGCTGCTGTATAGTTAATGTGCAAGAGAGGCAGCAGCATGGACTGCAAAGTAACCTGTCTTTTGTAATGGGATAGATTTTGTTTCATTAGGGCTCAGGCAGCGAGCCTTCCCCTCAGGCACTTAAAGTGGTTTTTTTGTTCTGTTTTTTGATTTCACAGCCAGAAGGCCTGAATTTCTTGTCAGTGCCCTGGGCACAGTGCTAGCATTGGCTGGGACTGCTTGGTTTCCCAGTGAACAGTGCATTTTGTGCTCAGATGTGCTTGCTTTACTGTCTGTCTGCCATGAAAGAGCTCAGAAATCTCCCCAGTGCTGTTACCTGAAAGGAACAACTTTCATTCTCGGGCAGAAAATTCAATGCAAAATTATCTTGTTTGAGAATGGTGCACTGTTCATCTGGTTTTCCTGGTGGTCCTAGGTTCATTTCCAAATCAAGGACCCCAACCTTCCCAAAAATACTCAACATAGTTACAATTTCACTGAAAAGTAGCTCCACGGCCTGACTCCCAGCGACAGCACCCTGAAAGCAGCAGCCTGCAGGTTACAGCGCGCAAATAGCCGACCCCATCCTTGCTCAGACCGCTGCCACCTCGCTCAAGGGAAGAGCCAAGAGTTTGTCACTCAGCCTGTCATGGTGATTTATACCTTCGTGAAAGGCTACTGACTGCAGCCGTCACTCTGGGAGGTGTCTTATGCCYGAGCTGAGCACGGAGCAGCGCAGGTCCCCGGGAGGGCCAGCCCCAGGCCAGCCCCTGCTGCGGCTGCCATCCCTCCCCGGGAGCTGCCTTCCCAGCATCTCTGCGGGCAAGGCCGGCTTCTTGTGCCTTACAGAGGCAGGCGAGGTCGTGCCGAGAAGGCTGTGAAGAACCCCAAGGGATCTTTTTATTTCTAACTCCCTCAATCCTACTGCTTTGAGACCTGGTTTCTGTTTAATTCTGCTTGGTTGGGAAGGAGAGAAAGGGCTCACTCCGCCTTTTTCCCCCCTTAACACAACTCAAACCGACAGGAATCCTGAGTTTCTAACCTGTGACTATTCCCTAGGAAAAGCCTCCACGCTATAGGCAACTGCTTCTTCACACTACGCTTCAGCCAGACCACCAGCCTTACTGAGACTTGGGGTACACTGCTACAAAAGACCCCACATAGCTCCAGGCGCGGGAATCTTCCACTCCTCACAGTTAAAATCCAGGGAAACAAATAAAAAAGTTTCCTGTCTACAGAAAATGGGCTTCCTTTAAAACAGCTATTGGATAGGTTAGAAAACTTGGGATGGAGATGGTTTTCCTGTCCTCCAGCCTCACCAGATACTGAATTATGTAGCAAAGGGCTGGTGACATGGGGAGTGCCTGACAATGCCTCTTTTTAATTCACATTAAAGACTTAACCCAAACATCCATGGTCCCAGTAAGCATCTGAGTCATGCAGATATGCTGGCCTGGATGCTTTTTCTGATCAGAAATCATCATGCATGAAGTCCCGGAAAGGCTTTGCAGAAATGACCTCATATGACCCAAAAGATTTAGCTCCCCGCCCCACCCCCTTTTCCATTCTCTAATTTTGAATATGTATTTATAGAGTCACTAATTTCGGGAGTCGGAGAAACATTATACTCGCTTTCCTTCACGGAAACAATAAAAGACTTACGGCTTCTCCAGTGGAAACTGATGAAACACAAGTGCTCTTGGTCCTGCCAGCAAGAGACTGATGGCTGGAGAGAGAGGTCCTGAACGATGATTCATTTATGGAGCCTCTTAGGAGGTCGTTCTTTGATATTCGTATTAGGAACCTCAAGCAGGGAACAGCATTGCGGATGGTTTTTCTGAAGGAAAACGGGAGAAGAAAAAAACACAAATGGCACATTGACAATACAGCTTTGAAAATCATGTGCTGAAGGTACCGTCTCTTTCCATAACCTCAGCATGGCTTCTGTTTTGATTGAGGAGGTCTTAAAGACTACATGGAAACAGTATGGTGTATCTAGTGGTAACTACTCAACCGGCTGAGAGGAAAATAGCAGATGGCTTCTGGGCCTCGAATCAAAACACACATGGAAAAGCTGCATGGATAAGTAGTAAGAATTGAAAATATCTTGAAAAGCATGATTGCTTCTGATTTAATTAAAAGGTTAACCCAGAAAAATTTCAGGTTAGCTGGTATGAAGGTCTTCTCTGTGCAAAGGCACAGGCTGAGTGGAAAAAAGGAAGGGGGAGAGGGCCAGAAGAATCAGATATTGTTTATTTGTATCGCAGCAGCTCTTGTAAACTCCTATCAGGAATTAACACTCTGTACAAGCACAGAGAAGAAGGATGATCTAAGCCCCAAAGAACTTAAAACCTGCGTAATTCATTAAATAATAATCTCAGTAATGGTTGTATGAGTCTATTCCTCCCGGCCCCGCATGGAGCAGAAGAGCCCAAGAGCCTCCCCTGCACGATGCCAGCTGGCCTTGCTCCTCGCTGCTGCCGAGGACCGGCAGAGCAATGCATTTGGTATAGACCTCCCCAGTGCCACCCCATCCATTATTTCAGCCCAACAGATGAAGCTAATACTGGCACAAAGCTAAATGAGTAAGTCAAGAAGCGAGGCAGCAACAAGGTGTATGGAAAACAACTGATATGCGGGACTTACGGTTCAATGGAGGATGTTAGGATATTGACTTTACACTGAGATGCAAGTCAAGTGGATGTATATTGTAAAATCTTTGCTTCTGTAGTTACCAGTTTTGTTGAATAACTAGTAGATTTTAAATCATCATTTCTATTCTCAGAAAAGATCACACAGACTGTTAAAGTCTCAGAGACCTGATTCTGGGACCACAAGATGAGATCACTAGTTTGTCAATCCAAAAAAMCCCCAAAAACTGAAAACAAAAAAACAAACACCCCCCCCCAAAAAACAAGAAACCCACCACCAAACCGCAATATTTGGCATCATCACCACTCTCAGTATACCAGACTTCTGCATGTCTTTTCTCTGTAACTTCAAAGGCAACTGAACAAGCAGCTCTGTGCCTACAGTGGAAATGAGAACTGAAGGACTGAAGAAAGCTTTCTTGAGATGCCTGCCGGTGAGCTGGCAGAGCCCCACAGAGCTGCTTGGGGGTGCAGGAGGCTGCCCACATGGTGCTGGATGAGAAAAAGGAGCTAAAGTTGTGCAGAAAATAAAAAGTTTTGAGAATCAGCAAGGGTTTACAGGACACAAGAAAATGGCAAGCCCCCATAAGTTAATTTTCATGTTGAAGACCTCAGGCTGGTGCTGAAAAAGTAGCTGCCAGCTTTTTTCCCTGGCTGAGAAGCTGAACCACTTCCCTTAGACATAGACATAGCTTCTGATGTCTGTCACAGCCTACCTGGGGCTGTAAACTATTCAATAACTTCAAGTTGGTGTAAAACATACCATCCTGTTTATTAAGTGGGATTTCATGCAGAGACCTCCTCATGCTGGAGGTTCAGGAAATGTTATGTCTGATGGTGAAATTTCAAGGACAACATAAGAACATTTTTGATGTCTTGAGGGACCAGAGTTTCAATTTTACTAATATTTGGGAGGACTGTTGAGGGACATTTTGTGGGCTGAGATGAAAGTATGGATTTTGAAGGGAGTTTTAACACTATACATGTGAAATACAAAATAGGTGTAAACCTGAGGTCCTTATTTGATGATGTTTTTATAATCCTCTAAAGTAAAAGTCACCCAAAGTCAAATATGTAGAAATTGCAAATAACTTCTTGAGAAAATATTGCAAATCAAAATCATTCGCAATTATTCAGTTATTTATGATGGAGCAGTTTTGAACAAACCATTTTTGTAAAATTGTGCTTCACTTGGGAGCAACTTGGAGATGCAGAATTTCCCCATTTGCTATGAACAAATGATTATAAAACCTAAAACTTCTAAAATATAAGGAAGTTTCTGCAATAACTCTAACAACAGCCAAGTGATGCTCTCTACAGCTCACGTACAGGTTGTTAAAAGAGTTAAAACTTTCTTCCCCCACAAAACAGCATTTCATGAATTAAAACTGCATACATTTCTTTACTTACTCACATTTGTTACTTCCAGTGATACCTATCAGGGAGAGAAGTGTTTTTCTCCTTCGTACTTGTGGAGAGTGGGCGGGCAGGGGGGGTATATAACAATTAACCACTCAGACCAGTTCTTAAAAGCCAAATACTAGCACAAAGGTCACTATTACATTTTCAGTTACATTCATTGTAATGTACTTTTTTTCATTGCTTAAGGTAAGGAAACCCTGCAAAAAGACTTCTTTGATTTGTTGGGGTGTTAAGATGCAGCAACAGCAATTCTCTGTGCAAAAAAAGCAACTTGCTTTCATAGTGTTACATCATTGGTTTGAGCCACATCTGAACTCTTTAGATTCTGATTTCTAGGTGCCTCTTTCTAGAAAGGTTTGGAAAAGAACTTACATTTAACCCAGTTCAGTCGTTCCATTACAAAATGGCAATTCATCCCCCYCAAACCCTTAAGTCTTGGGCCTGAACACACTGGCCCATTTATCCATCATTGGATAAATGACTTTCAAGGCATAATGTGAATTATTAGAAGATACGGAAATTATCCAGGAACCCTGATCCTTACATACATATTCATTATTCACTGTTCAAGCAAAATTGGTCCTGCCAACGTATTTTCACCCGCTGACTTGTTGGCGTACTGTAGCTGCTTTTTCAGTTTTAAAACTGCATGGTTGATTCATTACAAGGGACCCAACATTACATGTTTTCCTAACTGGATGACTACCAAGTCTATAAAATGTCTTCAAAACAACTGCATAAACACTTCTTYTGTTGATATGTCTAGAAATACAAATTAAGAAGCAGGAAAAAAGCCCCCACATTTTAAGAGAGTCTCTGAAACCCTGTTGTGGACTCCAGCCTTTTTCTTAATACAGTCTTACTTGGAAAAGCCAATGCTGGTAGGAAAAACACTGATTGAAGCAGTTCACTATATAGTATCTGCTTTGAAAACACTCTCTTGACCTTGCAAAAATAATATAAGGAATCACTGAACACAATAGCTTTGAGTCAGAAAAAAATACCAAGTTCATAATGTGTCAGCCAGCCATGCAAATCTTCTCATTGAACTTCTGCAAGCCATCAGAGAGTAGTCATTCTCTTGTTATAAACTAAAATCCTCTACAACCTTCAAAAACTAAGATGGACTCAGGTTTTTGGAGGATGCAAAACAGTGTTAGTTATGATCGCAGACATTTTCAAACAAAATATATGTTTTCACCATTTCTGGGTATATTTCCACCAGCCTTCTGAGAAGCTTTAACTGTTCTTACAACCACACCTTCACCCATCAGACATTCAAAATAATGAACTCTCTTTCCAGCTCCCAAAGCCTAGTTTTCAGGCAATATAACCTAGCAGCTTTTCCTCTTCATGGGCAAGACAAACCTCATACCRATGACTAACCCTGCCATCTAGTGGCATCTATACATTTATCACATTTATCACCACAGCATCCCCATGTTTCATCCGAACTTTTGACACAACATCCCTTTGTGGTAGATATGCTTTGAAAGACTTGCAGAAAAATCTAGAGATATGCTGAATAACAGTTCTGTTACAAGAATTTCTCCTTTTATATAATAAAGTATCTTTCACTGCCAATATTTCGAACCCACATTACATACAGCTGCGGGAGGAAATTGCAATCTCTGAGCTATATCTCCTGTGTGAGGTATAGCTTCTTCTGTGTACACTGCTGTGAGTCATAAAGGTGAAAAAAAATATTGACGAGCTCATCTGATGCTGAAGATAAGGCTGAGAACACAATGGAGTTGTATTCCTTTCCTTACATTAAACAAAAAAACAAACAAACAAAAAAATCCCCAAAACAAACCCCAAAAACCCTACTTTTGCTGGACTTCTGAAACCAAGTATTTTAGAAGTTTCAACAGAAGTGACTGACTTTGCCAGTACTTGAACACATTTCTCAGCTGAAGCCAGGAGGACATTTCTAAATAAAATGATGACTTCAAAAAGGAAGTTTTAGCTTGCATAGTGTCTGGGAAGTGCAGGGTAAGTTTGTCCTTGTTTGAAACCATTCAGCAGAACACCATGGCAGCTTATTCCCTTGCTGAAGTACTTTGTATCTCCTTTTAGGACCACACAACTGAAGATACAATCATTTTTGAGGTGTCTATACTATGTATGCCTCCAGGTCCTAGCAAGCTCAAAGAGCAGGTGACCTTTCTGAAATGCAAGGTGGTTCCTTCTCATGCTTTCCCTAAATGTTGGGGAAGGCTGAGCTGGTCTCTGGAGACCAACTGGGATGCTCTAAAGAAGTTACTAAAGGAGATTATAATGGAACTTCTTCTGCGAATGGAAAGGTTACTGATTCTTTGGAGGGGTGTCTTTTATGGTATATTAAATTATCATTCTATTCACCTAATCTTGTATGTTTCCCATCACAGCGACAGTATGGAAATCTTTTTTTACAACACATTGTTATCTTTCTAATCATCTACTCTGTGGGAACAAGTTATCTTTATACTCTCTATCCCTTACCTTACTGCAGTCAGAGGGCCTGGATAAAAAGCAGAATTCATACCTTTCAGCCCAGAAACTCATTCACTGGCTGTGAGGGAATTGAGAAGGAAATAAAAAGGCAAGAAAAATTAGCTAACCATGTAGCTTATTGAGACTGGATAGTGTGTGAGTATTTGTTAGTGAAGTTGTGCTGGTTGGCACAGTTTTCTGTTTTAAAGTATACAGTAATTGATATCTGTAATAGTAAATAGAATGAAAATGTAGAATAATTTGCTTATGAAGGCATAGGTTCAGAAATATTTCACGTCTGCAAAAAAACATTGAATTGTTTCAGAGAAGTGATCAACATCACATTTTGCCCAGTGAACCACATTAGTGTAGTGTAAAACTTTTTTTTTAAGTCAAAGCTAATATTTTTGAAAAAGGTAAAGAATGGAAAAGCTTTTACCTGAGACAACTAAATGAAACAAATATGAAAACTGAGCCTTCAGAAGAGACTTCCTTCCACAAAGTAAAGTATTTCAGAAACATCTGCTTTATTTTTTGAAGGCAAATACTTGTTGACCAAAGTTAGCAAGCCTGCTAATAAAAAAGCAGTATTTTCAGTATATTTGGAAATATTTCTCATTTGCAGGGAGCTCTGTCTGAATTACTGGCTTCCTACAGCTCTCACTTTGCACAGAACTTCTGTGAAAATGCTGTTTGCTTCTTACAGAGCTTCTCCCAAAGACCAGCAACTTGTTTACATTAGTACTGATGTTGGTGTAAAGAGAATAACCTAAGTGCTTCAGAAAACCAAACCTCGAACATATGTATATATATCTTCTTAAATTGGTGATAATGTGATTTTTGAGCCTCACTGGTTGGGACCTATTATCCGGAGAGGATAGTGGTCATCCCTGATATGGCAAAAGATGACCCTGAGCATCACCTCCTCCTCCTGTCAGTCGTGGCGTTGTGCAGCTCCACAGGATAGAGCAGGGTTGTGAGGGGGATGTAAGGTGAAGGGAGGGACTGTTCCCCTCTGTTGGCCACCCCTGAGGTCATGTCTGGAGCTCCACGTGCAGTTTGGGCTGCCTTGTACCAGGTGGACGCGGTGCAGGGTCTGACCACCCGGATCCCACCTTGTGGGGCGAGGCTGAGGGAATGGGGGTAGTTCGTTCATTGTAAAAAACACATTTGCATGTACAGTTACACACATACCTATATGTTTACTGTACCTGTATCTTGGGTGAATTATTGCATATATGATGGGGTTGTAGATTGCAGAAGCTTTGGCAATAACTGCTGGCACAGATTTGGAATATGGTGTTAGGGTGTTGCCTCGACTAAAACAAAGCAAAAACATTACACACAGAGCTATGCCATGGATTGATACTAAATTACTAAAACATATTACTCTTTTTGACTGTTTTTGTGCTGTGATCTCTTGATAAGAAATACCCCTGAAATGTTAATTCATTCAAATGCATTCTTTGCTCAGATGAAAGGCTTGCATTTCACAGTGTGTACTTGGTTTCATTCATTTGGAGATGATGAAAGACATGCAGGTAATTAGTTATCTATTTGAGGATGACCAGGAACACAAAGAATCACCTTCCCTGTTTCTACAGTAGGCAAACCGCCCCTCCCAAAACCCGAACAACACCCATTGTGACCATCTGGGAAAAGGGAATGGCCATAAAAAAGAAACCAGAATCAAACCTAAAATGTTTCAGCAGCAACATCTGTGCTGCAAAGTAATGGGTGTCAATGACTCAGTTGCAAACACTGCAGAAGGAAGAGAGGACTAGGAGTGGTTTGAAACCAATATTGTCCTCTTGACTTGAAGCTCCCACAGTCAGTCACATGTGATCACTGTCAAAGCGGSATAATCACAATCAGTATCATAGAATCACAGAATGGTTTGGGTCAGAAAGGACCTTTAAAGATCATCTAAGTCCAACCTCCCTGCCATGGGCAGGGACATCTTTCACTAGATGAGGTTCCTCAAAGCCCCATCCAACCTGACCTTGAAATCAAGAACATGCACTGACAAGACGACAGGTGCCTTTGGAGCAGAGAGTGGTTGGAGGAAGATGGGAGCTCAGGGGTGAAGATCTGGGAATTCAACCTCTTTTCTGCCCTCTGTCAGAGGCAGCAGTGTATGGTGGAAACCTCTTCAGAACAGGTATTAGGAGAGAAAAGAAGTAACTCCTCCAATTCGTTCAAAGAAAGTATCATGGGGGAGAGGAAACAATGTGTACCAAAAATGTAGATAAAAAGTCATAATAGTTTTAAAATACATAGGCACCCCCTTTCCTGGCTTTATCCCCAAGGATATAGTGAAGAAAGCAATATCACCTCTAATGTAATAACTATTTAAAACCCATTCCAAAGGGAGATCTGTTTCTTGTGGGTGACAGTACTAATCATACTTCAGAATAACCCATGCTCTTTGGACTACATTTCCACTTACCCTGCCCAGGCAATCAAGGTGACACAAGCATATGGAGACCAGGACAAGACAAACACAATGATGACCACAAAAGCAATTTTTGCCAGTTTCCATTCATTCTTCATGGACTGAGAGAGGTAGGATTTCCGGCTGCAGGACCCAAGCTTTTGAACATCTCTGTGAGGGGGAAAAAAATACAGGTATGTCAGCAGGAGGGTGAAAAAGCAAGGTGCAACATCTCTAATGCATTCTCAGCAATATGCAAAATGAAGCAGATTTCATCTTTCCCTGCTCTAACAATTCTTTTGTCCTCTGATATTTAAAAATCTAGGAGGTAATTAATGTAGTAAAATGGTCTCAGGTGTTTTATCTGAACTTCAACCATGTGTGGGACTGAGCCAGAAGAACCCTTGGGACTACAGGATGGGATTGCCATCTCCTTATCCTGACACAAGGACAGTTTCAGGTTGGGAGGGTGAAGTAATTGGTATCTCTTGCCCTTCATTGCTCTCAGAGGTGGAGCAAGCAGAGGCACAGCTGGATGCAAGATCAAATCTGATGGCTTTTCCTTTTCAAGGGACAACAGCTTGCAGAAATTCTGGCTCACAAGATAACATGTGCTGGAATACCCTGACTACTCTGAGGAACCTGGTCTCAAACTCTTATGGGGACATTTTTACTTCCCTGCAGATTTATTCACTGGAGAAGAGTATTTTCACGGGGGAGTACAACAGGCAGTCCTAATATTTTTGCCAAAAAATGTCCCAAGAAATTATTTTCTCACATCAGACAAACACCTCACACTTTATTAAAAAAATTATTTTATATGGTTTAGCATTTTATATAGTTTAGCATAGAAATAACAATTTTTACATATCTGTGTTGTTAAATGAAGATATATTTCAGGCTGAAGAGAGTAATTACCAGCCAGCAGGGTAGCAAACTGTTTCCCRGTGCACTGTGAACATACCCATAAAGTGAGTTTACTGTATTAGTGAGCAAAAGGCATAGAAAAATCTTGGGRCCACTGTGCTTCATGGGTGTACAGGACACCATTGTTTTAAGGATGCATTCTTTGCTCCTTCACTTGGTGTCAAATATGCATACACAAAGCACAGTAAAAACCAAGACCAAGGCCAAAAATAGTAAGAACTTCAATTTAGACATACAGCTAAACATGCTTGTAAAAATGGAATTTAGCCTTGTGAAGCCAAATGACTTCAACAAGTGCCTGCAGATAGGTGCAGAGAAAAGCCATCGGAGCTGATGGCACTGCGAGCAGCAGGAAGGACTCACAACTTCAGCTGGTGTTGGATCAGACCACAGATAAGTCATGTGCTCATTAGGAGAACAATAACTGACTGAATGACGTTACTTTACAGATCTAACACCCTGCCAATTTTTTATTTCAAATATAGACCAAGAATTTGGAAAAAAAAGAAGAGTGTCCTAACAAGCATAGCCAGATTTTGTGTGTGCAGTTGTGATGCTTGAGTGAACCACAAGGTTTTCTGGGATGCCTGCCTTAAATAAAACTGTCAAAGAATATGAGGACCGTTATGCTTACAGAGCAGCTCAAAGGCAGATGATGCCCCATTGCTACATGCTATTTATCATCCCTTGGGGCTGAAAACTGTGCTGGAATGCACAGGGACTATGTTCCTTGTATTACAAATCTGAAATACAAATAATCCAAACTATCAAATTATCTGATATATTATTAATTACTACACTCTGGGCTAAGATTAGAACTACCAGCGACTTCTTTCCCTACTCCAAAATACATACATCCATTCCAGTTTTTACATTGGCAAAAATATTTCTCCAGTTACAGCTGTTAATGATCTGCCAATTTATTTCCAATTTCAATTCAGATTAATTTTTGATTCCTATTTTTCTGCAGCTAAAGAAATTGAGAAAATCTTCTAATAAAAGAAAAAGGAGATTTACTTATTTCAGCTACATTGCTTACCTGCCAGTACGTCTTATGGCCAGGAACATAAATAAATAGCAATGGAATATTATTATCAGGGGAATAAAAAACACGCAGCAACATAAAATCATGGTGTAACTTCTGTTTGCAGGGGAGTAGGTTACATAGTCCCATGTACAGGATATCATCAAGCCCTCAGGCACATAGGAACCTATGAAATACATGGAATACATTATTTACACATACACCCAAAGCTTGCGCACTTGCTGATCCAACAACTGAGCAATTAAAATAAACCCCGTACTGTATACATAGTTTTCAAGAGCTATGCATGCCAGATTATACGTGGAGAGGAGGTCCTGACTGCCAGACTCCGAGATACACCTAATGCTCCATCTGCAATTTGTTCTGCTTGAATACAACCTGGGGGTAGGGGGGAGGAGGGYATCGGCTCTGCAGTAGGTGTAGATACATGGTACGGCAGCAAACCATCAGGTTTGCAGGTGGCTAGGCACCCACCAGAGAACTTATCAAAAATCTCATTTTTTCATCCCCCGAGCAAGGCTAAAACAGACCACGTAGGGAACGCTGGAAAGGATAGAGAGCAGACAACGTACTCCACCCGAAGAGCGGAGCCACGCTCCATCCCAGCGAGTACAGCCACACAACAGCGATGATCTGCATGGTGCGTTTCTTTGAAGTCCACTGTATGGAACGCAGGGGCTTAGTGATCACAAGGTAGCGGTCAAGAGAAATAGCTAATAAAGTCATCATTGAGGTTATTCCGAAGAGTGCCCCACAGAAAGCGTACAAGTCACAGCCTGAAGCAGAAAATGGCAATGTCAGGGATTTTCTTAAAACAGACACATGTTTTCTTTCAGAGCCTGACATGATAAACCTCCCATTTTTTCCTGGCTCAGGACTTCTCTCCCATTGGAAGAATTTTCTTAGCCTCACAATTTCATAATTATTAAGTGTTTATTAGAAAAAACAGAAATATTAATAAAATACAAACGTATGTATTTAACAAGTTCTACTCTCCACTGCGGGCTGCAACTGGGAACCTTTTGTCAATGGAAAACTGCCTCAAAGAAAATCCAATCTAATTAAATTTACATTTTCCTGGACTGTTGCCCAATATATTGATCTTAACAGGCTGCAGCAGACATCTGTCTGATAATGACAGATGGATGTTTCGAAAAATGGCTTTGGTTTATGTGGCTTAAAAATGTAGAAGTGGTTTAAATTTGATGGCTAAAAGACCAGCTGTAAAACATAGCTCCAGCTCCTATATTTAATAGCAGCACTTTCTAAAAAAACTGACAGTTTTTACATGAAACAGGTTTTTTTCCCCTCTTTGCATTCAGGCATTGCGCTAGCGGATGAGAACTTGTAGAGTTACACTGTCCCTAATTTGATTCAGAAACCAGTGTCGAATGATCATTCATTTTTTGAGATCTTGCATCACCCCGTGTGGTTATAGACAACAGCCCACCGGGAATGGGTGGCAGTCGAAATACCAGATTCAACCTTAAAGCAGACTTCTTCTAAGGTCTTTAKAAGTAACCTGCAATTAAGGACCAAATCCCACTCAACCCAAATCAATTGCTTCATTTGTGGCAGCGTGATAATCTACACTGATTTTATCTAAGGGGATAAGCAAGACTAAAAACATCCTCAAACTAAAGAACAGCCACTTCAGTGCTGATAAATAATACATGGTCTCTGGGCTTGCTCCACCAATACATGACCACCACTTGGTGCAAATTTTCACCCAATGATGTGATGAGCAGTACCAAGCAGAGCATCGAGCCTTCTGAGGAACTTGCTATACTCACATTTCAGCTATAATTTGAGCATGCATCACCTTTTCTTTCTTGCAGTTGGAAATAAAGGAGCTTAAATTTGCAGAGAGTCCTCAACTGACTATCATTATTTAAATCTCTTAATTAAATGTGAGATTCCTAGAAGTATGCTAATGGATATCAACATGCATTTCTAAATAAAAATATTAACTCCCTCTTAAACTAATACAGAAAAAAATATATTTACGACTTAATAAAACTTTTCTACCCATCTTGAACCATAGCATCTGCGCTTACAAGCTAAAGGGTAACATGATTACATGTTGATGTTGACTCCTTTCTTTCCAAAATAAGAAAGATGAAAGAATCAAACCTGTAACACAAAACGTGTGCCATCATGCTGACTGATGATGTCAAGAACCTGGGTTGTCACTCGAGTCGTGTGCTGCTGTCTCCACAGCACAAGCTAAGATTGTTATGGCTAAAATAGGCTGCAGACAGTGTAGAGCTGGTGAGGTATGAATTAGTGTTGAAAAGTACCTATATCTCCAAGTATCCACTCTCTATGCAAGCTGTTGACAAAGCACATGGGTGCCTGAGAAACCGACATCAGGAAGTCGCTCACAGCCAAATTCATTATAAAGTAGTTTTGGGGTGTCCTCAGCTTCTTGTTGCTTAAAAACATGAGAAATACACGATTTTAAATAGACAAAGTGAACAGTTAACTTTATAACTTTGCTTACTAGCATAAACAAATACTATCCAGGTTGGAGTCAGTGGTTACTTACAGTCAATCAATTGCTAATCATCAGTCAATTACTGCAGCTACAGCTATAGTTATTTCAGAATGATGACTGACAATAGCAGGGAGGATAAAATGCATTGTTTCCTCTTCAAACTGAGGAGAATTCCAGCTGCCTTGAAAAATATGGATTTGTTCAGGAGAAGAGCAGTTCCCTATAAGAGCAGTAACACTGAGCGTGTCCTGCACTGCACAAGACCAGGATCTGAAGCAGGTTACAGAGCCAAAGGACCTGCTTTTGGTGAATTTTTAAAAGCTGCTGACCTGAAAAGTCACCATATTACCATTAACTAAATGACCCTTTGCGAAGTGCTACGGCACAAGCAAAGCATGCGCAGAGATTTGAAAAAAATACTTTTGTTCATACACATCTCATAAGAGAGAACAAAAACACTCAGCTGCAGACGAACAGGCAACATTAAACACTGCAACAAGGAGCTTGAAAGCAGCAGCCAATCTGCAAGCAAAGTTTATCCAAAGAAAACAAACATCACTTCCAGGTTTTTTCCCCACATCTCACCACCTCACGTAGTCTCACTTCTTAGGGATATCTGGAGTTACAACGTCCTAGGAAAATTTCAGCTGGTATTCAAGGTTACCCTTGGCTCTGGCTAAGAGGAATAAAGATACTGGTAATGTGATAAAGAACCTCTCACTTTTACTTGGGGTTATTTGGTTGAATATGCCCTTGTTGCTCGGATCAAATATTATGCCCCACTACGAAAGCTAAATTAATTTGTGAGTTCAGGTCACCCAAATCTACCTTAAAACTGGCACTTGTGAGGGATATACTGAGAAGGTGTAACTCTGAACCAGTAGTCCCTCAACGTGAACTACTGTATTGCTTGCATGATGAAGTAAAGAGCTTTGATACCTAGAGTTTGAATTCAAGACTTTTCACAGTGTCAGGTACATACAATACAAAAAGAAGTGACTTGGCGCACTCTGTGAGACATAGGGAGGAAGCAGGATTTTATGAATAGCTTTGTTCTTGGAACCTGCATGCAGTAATTCTCAACAGTTTGAAATAATTGTTTCTTTTCCCCAAAATGCCTCCTTCAGTGTAGAAAGTTGCACAACTGAGGCCTCTCTGATGTGCTTTAAAATATCAGTATTTGCAGCTAACATGAATTTCTTCCCTCATGCTGATAAAGAAATACTGAAAAAGAAATTGAGAAAGCCATCTCAATGCTTCTGCAATTCTAACAAAATCTTGGGTCTCATAACTGCCTGCAACAACTGAGTGAGAGGGGGAGCAGAGTTCACACCTTCACAGGTGCTTGTCTGCCTATGGAGATTTTCCTACTTTGACAAAGTAATGCTTTTATTACACCAGCTAAACCAAACAAATTTCAAGAAAAAAAGGAGAGCTTGCACTGCACTTCAAAAATCATGAAGGTATCTACAGTTGCAGGGAATTCACTTTCTCCTCTATCTCATATTAAAAGCTAGTTGTTCAAAATAAGTAAACTAATTTATTTGTGCTAAACATTTAAGAATAGGAAACTAATGCTTGGTTCATAACCCCACCGGTGTTTCTAGCATTGTAAGTGCCCTCTGCATCAACATGCATGATGACAGCAAGCAGTGAGCAAGGAGGATTTTGAAATCCGGCATCACGGTGTGGGACAGAAGGCGGCTATTTATTTTTCCCATGAGATTTTTGCATACTCTGCCTGCAGTAGCTTTGGCTGTCTATTACACTGCCAGAAGCCAAGAGAGCACACAAACTGACAGAAGTCCTATGATCTGCCTGTAGCAGGGAGTACACTTATGGCATGGGCTCATTTCATGTAGCGCATTGCTTTCTTGGTCCTTCCAGGACATCTGGGGAAGAGTGTCAGTTTTTGTCAAGTATTCTGCAAATTCTACAGGGTGAGTGAAGAAGCCTGCTGTTTCTATCATTAAAAGCATTAAACTCTTCTTTAAACTTTTCAGTAGAATTGTTAATAGAACACAGTATTTGCTTTCTCGTTTTCTTTGGTTCCTTAACCTCAGTGTAAATTCTTCATGTGTTATCAGTGATGTGGCAGGGGTGCGTTGCCTCCCCCATTTGGTGCCATCAGCCTTTGCTTGGAGATTTAATCCAAAAGGAAACCAATGCAGAACATCTGCACACAGGCACATGTGAACCTCAAGGCCAGTCAGATCAACCACAAAAGGAATTTTTGTACCTGTAAAACGCGTAGAGCACTAGGAGGTTTCCGATGATGCCAATGGAGCCAATAATGAGCACACACGTTCCTACAGTGTAAAGCACATAGTCGGGGATCTCTGTCYTGGTCACACCATGTGTCTGGGTGCCCATGTTCAAACCCTGAATGGGAAACAGAGGAAAAGGAGAGCTTAGCACATTCAGGATGCTTACCACAGGGGACACGTGCTCAGTCTGTTGAAAGAAGGCAGAGCACTCGCTTCCACAGTTCATGCAAATCAAATACACACCTCTGTGCTCTTTTCACATCCCCTGTAATCAAGTTTCCCTCAAGCAGCCTTCATTACTTTAACAGTACATATTTATATTACAAAAAGAACAACACGGAAAACAGATTGGAAAAAAATATTAAGGCAGTTGCAATGATGATGTGAAAAAGGCAAAGACATGCTAGCATAAAACTCGCTCTGGGTAACTGCTGCACTTTGGGGTGCAGAGCTAGCTGACAACACAACCTTCAGTTCAACAAGGAATAGCCTGTCATACTTTGGTTTTATTAGGAGCACTGATACCAAATTCCACATTTACAAACATTGAATCCCCCAGGTCTCCCCAAGCTCCCTATCCACTAACTTAGTGCTGCAAAACCTGGGAATTCCCCATGGAAAAGGTAGGAAATCAGAGGTAAACCAGCAGCAGTAGCGTCGCCTGGGTAGGCACAAATACTTTAAATATTCTTGACACCTCTTTCACTGCCCTTTATCTCCAGTACATGAATAAAACCCCACCAACTCTCTACGTATTTATTTTTTTAAACAAATTCAGATTTATCACCAGCTAAATTCAGCAGCGGGGGAGCCTACAGCTAATCCACTCAGCTCTCATTAGCGTTATCGATGAGAAGAGTCGAATTGCCTGATGGAGATTCTTATTTACCAAGTCAAAAGCAGCTAAGCCATGCAGAGCACTCACACATGCGGTTGGATCTGGACAGCTTAGTCAAAGGTATGGCACCTTGTCACAGCTGAGGACCTGCTCCGCTTTGCCGCTGTGCAGCTCAGCAACGTGCAGGGTGTGGGATGAGGCTGATTTTGGCCAGCGGGAGAGGAGCTGGGTGACAGAACAGGTTCAAGATTATGACTATTGCCCCACTGGTAGTATTTAAATGGCCATTTGAAAATGGTGAGAACAGCCTTTTTTTTCCCCTGTTGCTAGCTCCTAATCTCCCATTCTGCTGCTTCTCCTTTCTGCCTTCTATTATTCCTTGCTCATCTATAAGTGCACACACTGCAGCTCCTTCCTTGTACCACAGTTCTAGCTGTGGGCATCATCCCCTTAACTGCGCGATCCCACTGGGGTACTCCCTGGGGCAGGTTGCATTCGGCGATAGGGAGCACCTGGCGAGATGCATAGCACACCCTGAGCATCCGCAAAACAGTGGGTCGGGAGCAGAAACGGTGACAGCAAAACTCCTGAGGCTGAAGTGATGTTGTAAATGGTACAAAAGCTATTGCTTCAAAACAGAAAGCTGCTTTCAAGCTTTCTCAGTGGTCTGATAGACTCTACCCATAATAGGATGGCTACCGCCAACATGACACTTCACCAAAGATAACATCGCCAGAAAAGTAGAAAGAAATGAAAGGGAGCGTCTGCTGGTGCTGGCCGCACCAGGGGGGTGTCACTGCCATTCCCAGCAGTTAAGCAGCAAGAAAAAATGTCACCCTGTGAAGCACTTACCCTTGAAGAAGGTGTGAGAGGTAGTGTAAGAGCGGGCAGCACATGGGGAGGTGGCCAAGAGAGGAAATGCAGTCACGGCCATTTGGTGGCACCAGGCACAGTCGGCGCCGTGCTTTCAGAGCAGGGCTGCCTGGGCATGCAAATTAACCACGATAAACTCCTTTTCTCTTCCCTCAAACCTAATCATCTTAGCAGAGTGAGTGCGCTAAATCAGAACCCTGCCTCATTTCTGGCAATGCATACCAAAGAGGCTTAAACTGGGGAGAAAGGGAAAGGATCCTTTTTTTTTGTTCCTTCCCAGCTTATCTATTAGGCATGCTCAGGATTTACCCCTATATAGAGGGTTATTATATAGAGGAATATTATATAGATGATATAATTCAGGGCAAGTAGTACTTGCCTGTCGTATGCATTACACTTTACTTCATCATATGGGAACTCACTGTCACAGAAACTCATTTGAGAAATGGACTATGAATTTCACACCCAAAGGTGTCTCGCCTTATCTCTCTGCTGAAGGGAAGCCGACTTGGAYGTTTTGGCCTCGTTTATTCAGTTACGGGTAGTGAGCTGTGTCAAAAGCTGAAAAATGTCTCATGTGACATGTTTGTAAACTCAGATTACAGTTTGCTGGCAATACTGGATGAAATATAAACTATTGATACTTACTGAGTGGAATTTGGAAGGCAATAAATACCAGGGATTACACAGAGGCTGCAATCTCATCGAGAAGCTAAAGTGAGGGATGTTTAGATTACACAGGCTTTGGAGAAGGGATCTTGCCTTCAGGGGAGTCCATAAAATACCATGGCCACTTTTGCTGTGATGTTAATAGCAGTAAGAACAACTTTAAGATCTGATTGAAAAGACGGCTACTTATTCACTCCCTCGGTGTTACCCTGAGACGGCAGGATGTGGCAGGCATCCAGCTGCATGAAATGTGGCAAGATGATAAAGACAGAAAACGATTTATAACACTGTAATTTGGATCTAAGAAGATAAATGTGCATATCTACATGTGTGTATATATATTACAACAGAAAACCTAAATTTTTATAAAAAATTATTTCATTAAACTAGTGGGAATTTTCTAAATAAAACCAGCTAAACAAGTACAAACAGCTGCAAGCTAATCAACGAGAATTTATACCCCATTTTAGTCACATAATTAATTTCACTAATTTGGCATAATTTCACAATAGAAAACTTAAAGAAGAAAGATTTAAATACTCTTAAGATTGAGAATTTAAAATCTACTCTGTTGAACAAATGCTGCTTTTCTAATACAGACTCAGAACAGAATAACACTCAACTGGAGACAAACAATGAATATCATCAAGGCTTTAAGATATGCACAGAATTTAAGCTTTTTCTCTTTTCCTACAATACCACCTCTGAGAAGCTGGCCTTTTTGGTAATTTTGATTAACAAGCTAAATACTTGATAATGTAAATATTTTAYTGTATGAAGATGAGGACTAGAAATATGAAAAAAATTCTAAGCTTGGTGACAAGCTCTAATGCGAAGATGGTTTTTGCTGATATTCTCAAAAGCTGTTACCACTCTATGCATTTTTTGGTACTTTTAGTTTCTCCCAAGTAATAAGAATAAAATTAAACTATAGGAGAATATTCCAAGTTGCTGTGACTCTTTCCGACCCAAGAAAACCCATATAACTATTACAAATCTCTACCGATGACTTGGTAACCAGGACAGCAGCTAAGTACAGCAGGTTTCATTAGGTATAGTCACTGTTGTGTCTTACTAGGTTACATCTATATTAGCCTCTTTTAGCACCAAAATGATGTATGGTCAATGACAGCTGGTATGAATCAGCAAAAAATCAGTTTATACTAGAGAAGGATCCTGCCTTTTAGGCTTAGCAAAGTGTGGCTTTTGCATCCATCTCATGCCACTGCTCTCTAACTGCTAGAAGACACTGTGCGGTTATACTTCAGACTATTCATTCTCATTTAATTAACAGTGAATTTAGACTCCCTGAGAACACAATCGGAAAACTTACAAAGTTTAAAGCTGTGTTGTGAGATGCTCCCCCAGCTCCAGCTGTTTCACACTGCCGTGGTGATGCACAGCTGCTCTGGATTCAGCACATCTATCTCAAAAAATTGTGTTTATGGGTGCTCAGTATCATCGCAGCCACGTAATGTAGAATGAAAAGCCTGTTCTGTACAAGCCACAGCCTGGCTCCTTCTCCTTAATGATGTGATTTAAGATAGAGATAGTGAAGGAAGGCATTACATTTTATTCAACCAATAYGTTGAATCTATAATGGGTGAAGTGAGTTTTCAAGGGCTCATGTGAGATGTGTTCAGCTGTCCATTTTTCCCTCAGGTTGGCTTTGCCTCCCTCTGTTTGTGGTCCTGGGACAGAATCCCAAGCACTCTGCTGCAGACACATCCGTTTCCTAAGCGAAGATTTTAAAGGCACCATCCAGAATGACCTGATTTTTTCACTCAAAAATACAAATGTAAACAAGCAGCCCATGAAGATGCCAGTAACTGCAGCGGGGCCAGTTTCTGCTATACTTGCCTATCCTGTACTYGCTTTGTTTGGCTCCTAAATTAATGCTACAATCACTTGTGTTTTGACTCTATGAGATGTTGGACCTGACAACTCACATAAATCATGATGTGGCCTTACCCTTATATGCAATGTGACTGCAACATCAAAATGCTGTCACCTACGTGGCTGCTTGGAGGGCTTTCCTGGCAGAGTAACTAACAGATCTGCAGGCAAATGGAGGATAAACAATTAACAGTTGTCCCTCAACTAGCTGGCAAAGGAAGCAGGCACCAGATACAAAAATAAACTTGGTCTATTTCGCCCAAAATACAGATGGAAAACTTAACAGAGGAGGAAAGTTATTCTATGAAAGCTTTTGTAATTTGATTTTTAGTGATAAAACGATGTCCAAATAATAGGGCCATCTGTTTCTGATTTCCAGCTGGTGAGATTAGTAAAGATTGCAATGCAGAAGACAAAAAATTGTGGTTAAAAAACAGGAGGGCAAGGGCAGGTCCTGTTCAATGGGTAGGAGTAGAAAAAAGTAGATCAAATTCAGAAATGGTGGTATGATTGGCATTAGGCTGATATAAGAGTATCTAAAGCCTTATTTCTCTTCTGATTTTGCTCATGGATGGAAGCTCATCTTGTGGAAATGATTTACATTGAAATGAGCTTAAGTAAGGGCTTGCTTACATGGGAGATTAATGTGCTCTAACAAGGGAGTGAATTAACAGCATAGCAGCCTCCCCGTGCTGACCCACTACGTGGATTCACAAAGTAGAAGTTTGATTTTTACTGTACAAAAAACTTAAGCCTATACAGTCACGCTTGGAAATTTTAAAGAAAAATAATAAACAATATTTAGGTATGGTGAGATAGGAGCAGTCCACGTGTGCCAGTCTGCAGATGTGTTTGAAGCAGTTCATTGAACTGAAGCAGTTACCAGGTAGTACTTGCCAAGTTCCTTGCAGTTTCACTGACGGTCAATGTAAGAGGCAATTTCAGTGTGAAGCACCATCTGGGTTGAAATGACGACAAAATTGGGGGCTTAATGAATATCTTGTAYGTATGAACTCTTGAATCAGCAAACAGAAGACCATTGCTATGTGGCAACTATGGTAGATGGTCAGATATTTTTCAAAATATGATATATTTAAAATGAATACTTACAGAAAATATTGTTAATACCTTTGGGTATTAAAAAAACAACCAACCCCTCCCTCCAAGAAACAGCAACTTTGCTTGCTCTGGTTAACTGTACTGCATTACAACACCACACAATAAGTACAGATTAATTTGGTCCTCAGAAAGTCAAATCAAACCGCGATCATCCACATGTGGAAAAGTTACTTTTCTTATCAGTCTCGGGGYGACACTCTTCTTCCACAGCTCGTTCCAATCGGTTCACATGCCAAAGCCAGGAGCACTCAAACACATATTTATAGCACGCATTTAATCAAGACGACAATTAGTTTAGCAAACTGAACTGTGAATTTGATGCAGTTCATCCAAAAGTGACAAACAAGAACAGGAACTGCCAGTGCTGCATACAACAAATAGCAAAGGTAGTCAGGTACCAAAGTCAGGCATCTGCTCCAGACCTAGGCGGGTATTTATCCAGACTAAGGTTGTAAGTTTGTGGAAAAACCCTGAGAATTTTTTCTATAATAAAATATATACCTAATTAATTCCATTCCAGCAAGCGCTTCTGGGCTGTTACTGAACTGGACAGCCAGTTGAAAAAAAAAACCATTTAATATTTGACTTCAAGACTCATTTGGGGCATATATCCTTAAGATCTCACGTTTAGCACAGCCCCTGCTCTGACAAGATGCTTTCTTTCAGGTYCTCGGTATCTGTGCTTAAACAACTTCTCATAGTTGCAAGCAATCTAATGGCACATGGTAGAGGGGGTAGAAAAATCTCAGAAAACCCCAGAGAGAAAACCATCAAAACCTGATCAAGTTCTCAATATACGAGAATAAACCAGTTAGAAACTCAACAAGGTACGCAAACTCAGGTGTCTGACATATCCAGCCTTATAAGTCAATGTAAGCAAGGGGTATTAATAATTAATATGTTTTATAATTAATAAGACATGATATAAAAACGATTCACATGAGAATAATACAGCAATCAGAAGTAAACAATGAACGTGAAAATAAGTAAAGTTTTAATATCTGTCTGCTTGTTACAAAGCTATTTAAGGGCATATTTTCATCTTTCTGGAGACTGACTAAAAGAACCTTAAAACGTAAACTCTGTTCTGGAAAGCACATGGACATTGCTTTCTATGTACATTCCCAGCCACACCACTGAAATCAGTAATAAAAGACACATTTGCGTCTCTGAGTACAAAAAAAAAAAAAAGGAAACAACAACAAAAAATCAGCCCAGCTGAAAAACAACAAGCTGGCTTGTGTTCCAGCTCGAGCACTATCTGCACCGCTTCGGCAGGGGTTAGCAAACGTGACGGCTTACTCGAAGTTTTACAAGTTATTCTACTGAGCGTGCCTGCACAACCCGGCCTTGGGAGGAACGCTATGTTACTCGCTCCCTTGTTTTTGTGGGGAAGCACTGGCAAGTAACTAGCACATTTTTTTCCCTGCCTTAATCCGAGTTACTATAATCAAACCTTGAGGCAACAGGTTTTTATTCCAAGACCTGAAGTTTTAAAGCAACATACCAAAGGCATGTTTTCTGAGGGCATTTCTGTTCCAGTACTGGTGTACTTTTATAATCAAGACAGGTAGCATTAACCAGGTCTTCGTAACATTTTCCTCTACAGAAACTTTACGTTCTGTTTAAACATATCCAAATCTAACCTGAGAGCGCAAAACCTAAAAGAACCAAGTTCAACCATGACTTAAGCGTTTTTGAAAAACAAGCAAATAAAAGCCCACTACCAGAGGCTGTTAATACTCAATTGAGTTGAGGGCTCAGTCCATCTTCCCCTTCTCATCTCTCACAGGCTTGCACGTCAGCACAGCCAGTTCCTTAACGTGACTCTCGAGACACTCACCATATTGTCCCCTTGGCGATAAATGCCTTCGAAATTATCTGATGCTATGTCCAAATGCACCCCAAATTACAACACAAGCTATGCATGCCTAGGCAGGCAGCACGCTGAGCAAATCTAATCAATGCTAACACTGCATCAAAATTAGCTGGACTGTTACAGTTCAGTGCATATTTGTTTGTCCATGAGGGAATGGGTAACCGTTAGCATGGTGAAACAACAAAGCAGTAGGCAGAAATCTCAGGATATATTTTTAGAGCATTGGAGCATGTTAAAGAAAAGCATGTGTAGTCAAAACATGATATCAAAGTCATTTCCTTCAATATAAGAAATTTTGCAGTCTTCAGGGAGAAATCATTTATATGCTACAGCAAATATTTAAGTTTTCATCTTCTCATGCATTCTGCATCATACTTTCATAGACTATTTTTCTCCCTCTGAACATCTTACTGCTACCTGCAGCTCTGTAATAATCGCACAAAGTTCACCTAAAAAAAAGAAAAACTCCCTTTATTCTACCTTTGCTACTCAGTGGTGAGAGTGCTCTGAACTCACTGGCACTGTAACACTTTGGCATAACGTGTGCTCTTCACCAGAGCTGCTCTCCCCTCTCTGCCTCCTTTGAGCTTCTGTAGCTCATCCCGGTCCATTTCACTCGTCCCAAGCTTCCAGACGACTGCTGCTCCTATTTCACCAACCATGAATGCCTCTGACTGGGATGCTCCCGCTCCAGCCTGCCCACCCTGCATCAAAAGCGATTTCATGGGATGCCACTGTTTGCTGATGGCAACACGGTGCTGCAGCACCCATCGCCTGCCTGGACCGAGCCCTTTCCCGCTCCCGCAGCCCCAGGCTTCAGGACGAGCAGCAGCGAGTGCGACTGCCAGGTGATGCTCACGTATTACAGGTTTTAACAGGAGCACACGAAGAAATGTCTTTGCCTTTCCACAAATGTTGGCACCACATTTTGAAATTCTGATCTCTGCCAGTGGATATAACATCCTGCCCTCAGGTTTCAAAGAGCTTGAACATGTACTCTGGCTTCTGGACAGCTAGACTTTTATTTTAAAAAAAAGAATACTTTCTTCCTTACTGTTGATAACTGAGAGTGAATCCTTCACCAGCCACCTCTGGCTTTACGCATCTCGTCTAGATGTTAGTATTCTTTTCGTTGCGCTGTTCTGCTTCTCGGGGAGACTCACTCAGCTGCTGCCAGAAGATCTGTGTGCAAAAACTGCTCTGAGAAGTGGGCCCTGCATTTTAAATAGATCCCATGAAAACATGTGCTTATTTTTAAGGATTCTGAAAAAAATCAAGAACTGACATCAGCTTTTCAAAGGGTGATTACAAAATGAAAACACATCCTAATAAATAGTTAAGACAAGATGTTAATAACTTATACTAATCCTATATAGCCTTTCTAATGCTACTTTTAAAAATACATATAGCTAGTATTTTTCATCAGTGTGGTCATTTGGTTCCTGCTGGTTCTCTGCTCTGTATTTTTTCTATTCTGTAACTTACAAGGAATTGTGGTGAACGATGAAGGAAGTGCAATGATAATACTAGAAATACACTTCCTCTATTAACTACCTTTCAGTTAAGTTTTATTTACAATTTTTATTAGCTGAGCGTAAAGAACTGCAGTTTTACCAGAGAAACCACCTCGCTCTCTACATTTCCCTATTTATAAAAAGCCTGACTTTTCTTCTGGAGGAAATATTCTTAATTGAAGGCCTGAAGCCCGAGACGTTCTTCACCAACTAGGGTAATTTCCATGTTTCAACAAGAAATTTTGTTTGTGGGTATTAGGGTGGAGGGCAATTTAAAGCAACCTCCAGCCTCCTGATGCCATTTGCATCATTCCATCATGTACATTTAGGTACATGAAAACTGCTAAAATGAGTCAGGCCAGAGGTCCACCAACTCCCGTATCTTACGCCTGACAGTGTCTGACAACAGATGCTTTTAGGGGGAGAACATGGAGAATACAGCAAGTGCACATTCTCAATCTGTTAACTTCAAGCACGTTTGTGATATTAGTATGAACATTGTAGCATTCAATTTCTGTTTAGATCAAAGAAATGTCTAATCACTCTAAACTGAGGATTATTCCCATGTAATATCTGCTTGCTTCTGTTTAATATTCCTCTGTGCAAGGAAGAGGGGTATGCAGAAGGCAGAGCCAGACTCTTCCCAGATGTGCACAGCGAATGGACGGGAAGCAACAGACACAAGCTGCAGCAGGCAAAATTTTCAATGAGGTTGGTGAAGCATTGAAACAGGCGCCCAGCGGGACTGCACAATCTTCATCCATAGAGAATTTCAAAATGTTGAAGTTAGCCCTGCTTGGAGCACGAGGTGGGACTTGACAACCACCCTTCCAACCTGAAATAGTCCAATAAAACCCTCCAAAACATACAGTTAAAAAATACGGGTTTAAGCCATAAGTAAAATGAAATATTATTCCAGTTACTTGAGGACAGGTATGCCGTCTCAGTAAACTGAAAAATTTCCTACCCTACCTTCTTTTACTTTCACAAGGAACTGGGGACAGACAACAAAAGCCAAATGAGCCTATATGTATGTTTTGCACCTAGCTTTAATAGATATGTAATCTGTGCCAGGACCATATTTCTTGGATAGGAAGGCTGCAGTCAGAGCTCCACTTCATTTGTAACAGTTTCTCCTACCATGGCTTTAAGTTCCGCATGAAAAGACAGATTTCCAGAGGTTTTTAGGCACTTCACACCTATTGATTGTGCTGGTGGCAATACGCCTACTCTTCTGTGTCATTGAAAATACTCCTTGGTGTTTATCTGCACTGTTAGATGCCTAAGTATCATGAAAATCTGGCTTTGGAATATTTTATGATTAATTTTAGAGAATTTTGCTGGGTCACTGATACATTGTTTAGTCCAATGGCCTATGCATTTTAGTCTGTCAGATTCCCAGTGGATACTCTCAATACTCTGTTTAGAATAAAGCACCTAGCCACCATAGGTAATGGAGATAACGGAGATGACTGGGAGGAGAAGGAAATTATCAGGTCAGATATATTCAAGATGACCCATCTCTGCAGTGAAAGGCAAATCTTCATTGCCAAATGAAAGCATTTGGCAGTAGCACAACCTTCCTTTACTCTCCAAAACAAGAGTAAAACAAACCCTCGTACAGGAAGGAGATCATTGCTTTTCTAGTCGCCTGGAGGGTGAAGCACTTATGAATTCCTTGTGGATTTAGCATTGCTAAAGTAACAAACAGGCTAATGTCCAATGAACAAGTGAAACTGGCAGCTCTATTTACGATTAGCAAACTACTGCAGTACTGAAGACTTACTTCAGAGGAAGATTGAAGCAGCACTCGCAAACTGGTAAGGAACTGCAATATGGGCATAATTAGAGAGCAATTTACAGCAATCAGAAGACTCCCAGATTTATAAAATACTAAAATAACGGAGTGTGCTTTGACACATTTGGTGGGAATAGATGTGCATATTAAAACTAACTTCTGTATCTCTCAGAAAACTTAATTATCTCACGGCAGTGCTCATCTTGGAGGAAGAAACAATATCTCACACAAAAGCAAGTGCCTTTACTTTGATCTGGAGAAGCATCAAGACAACTTTGATAGAGCAGTGAAGGAGCTTCATCCTTTCCCTCTCCATTGCCGTGTGTAGCACACTGAAAATAGCAACGATGTAGTTGTTTTAATGCGGTCTCTTGTTTTAATTACATAGAGAATTTTCTTTAACCCTGAGTAACTTCCACAGACCACTTTTCAAGACTCTATGAAAGGTAACAAAAGTTTTAGCACATTTATACTAGGAAACATCATCTTCCTCTCACCCTTACAATAATCTCCAGATATGGGGTGCATTTGAAGCAACTCCTACATTGCCTTTGCAACATCAGCTTGGAACCATGAWGAACTAGCAGAAAAGAAAATCTCAGCACAAGGCAGCTTCCTTTCCTGATTAAAGAAGAAAGTGCCGTTTTACAAAAAGAGAAGCCCACAAGCCAGTTAGTTAGGTTCAAACCTGGTTTTACTGTGCCAAGTCAGAAAGCCTCAGGGAGTCCCCACAAGTTTTTTCTGCAGAACCCTACCTCTCATCTCAGACAAAAACTAGCTCCTTCTGAACCTTTATTTTTAGAAAGCATATAAGCAAGCCAGCAAAGCAATATGCACTGGAGAATCTCACAAAACAAACAAAAGTCAGTCTAACAAAGCATTGTGTTTGTCTCAGGTCATGTTCATACTAGATTTAAGCCCACACTGGGCCTTTCTCAGTCCATCCGACTCCAGAAAAGCATCGCAGTAAAGAGCATCTCTCCACAGAAAAAAGGGTGAAGGAACAATCTGCTCACAACAGCTGTGGGGGTAAGAGATATACTCATTTAAGATTTCTCCACAAGTAAAGGGCCCATTGAAAACAAATAGTTACTGTTAATTACAAACTTGTATTGAACTTCAACAGTGGTTTATTGCTGTTAGTTTTGTTGCGATCAAATGGTAAACTGAGCTAATAACAGAGTTGAAAAGCAATTTCACAGCACTTGTACAGTCATTATGGCTGAATACAAAATAATTCTATTGCAAATGGATTACCTGAGGGTCTTGAAGCATTACCCAGGTGTCCTGGGTAACACCATCAGAMTGCTACCTCATGCACTGTTGAGGAGGGACTGCAAATACTGCAGATCTTGCAGCCCTCTAGCATTTGGGACAACCTGCCTTCCCTCCTCAGCTGCTTTAGGAGTAACTGACTGGCACTTACCTGCAGCAGCGCCACTGGAGTTTTCCAAAGCACCAGCATTAATCCAGGGGCTCCCTGGCGCTCTTACTGTCACCGCTAACCTTTGTTTGCTAACACTCATCTTCTGTGCAATGGTCTACTGCAATGTCGTGGAGGGAGGGGCCTTTTATGTCAGTGAGGGCATGGTGAGGCCAACACTGCATGTTTCTAAGCCACGTTCACTCTTTCTCTACCATGGTGAAGGTTTAGTCAGCTACGTTATTTGAATATTAGCACAGGTTTCAGTATAGAAATTGTAGCAAAAGATATCAGGTATATAAGAAAGTATGTATGTTTTTCTTTCTAAAAAAGGCAAGTAATTTGCTGATCACTAGGGTTATTCTTTGCAGAAAGTTCAATGGAAGAGCTTCGTCCTTTTTATAACTAAAAAAACCAAATAAATTTCCTCCTCACCTCAGATCAAGTCCTTTTTCAGGCATTGCTAACTTAACAGGGCACAAAGAAAGCATGCTCCTTCCTGTTGCTCTGTTAGCTCTAGACTAGCTGTAGCTGTTTAAATTAAGCTGTTCGTATCATCATCCAATCAGTGTGGTCTTGGTTTCATCTAGCCAGTCATTTTGTTGGCAGCACAGCTGTGCTGATGGCAGTCAGTACATTTCTGTGGGCATCAGGCACATATCCCCACCTGGCATTCAAGTCTTCTGGTCTGCATCCTCCATGAAACTCAGCAGTCTCTCACAGCGCTCTGTCCGTTTGCACGGCAAACATCAGAAAAGTCCACCTGCCTATTTATTGGGCTTTTTACTAGGGTATGTTTCAACTTTGCAAATACTGTTGAACAAAGCAGCTGATACCATTCCCTGGGTCTGCTCTCAGCATGAGAGCTGGTGACTCCAGGCTTGGACCTCACTGCAACAGGCTGCCCCAGAGGCATACACAGTGGTCCATCTGCACAGCAGCCCAAATCTCCATACTTGACCAATGTCATACATTCTGCATGCATCTCATTGCGTGTTGAACTAATGACTACCATCTGGCATCAGGCATTTCTGACTGGTTAGTTATCTACTTACTAAGCATGCTCTCAAGTCCCAGCATCTACCAAAGCTGCACATTAAGTTTGAACAACCTCTTTGTATTTTGGTATTTCCCAGGGTGACTGTCCTCATCAAAGAATTTATCAAAGGTGTCTAGCGGCCATATTTTTGAGTGCTTTGGTAGACTACAACCATTTTGTGCAAGTCAGCCTGACGGTTTCCTCTCAGCTGCATTATGAGTAACTCCTTCAATTCACTTGCACCAGTATACTAAGATTTCCTACTTTTCAGGGCTCAGAGAGCTTGGCTTGTATTGCAGCTGCAATGTCTTGCAACTCCATGTTTTCTTGTTAAGTTTGCATAACTTTGAGAAACTCTTGGGTACATTGGATATCAAAGGCTGAATCATCTCATCTAGTAACATTGCTTTGTCATGCTCTGGTGATTCAAGAATGTTATCATCAGCCTCATTTAATCACCTGCAACAATATGCAGACACACATTTCTATTCTGGGCCCAATCTGGCATGTGCAATGAATTCTGCTTGAAACTCTGCTTGGCCAAGGACTGCTGGATTAAGCAGACCATGTTCAGGAGTCACACTTTCTCTGCAGGCTGGCACCCCAGCACATTGGAAGTACAGGACATCCTCAGGGGGATAATTTGCAACCTCTAAAGGCAGTCAAACAATGTAAAAAAATTTCGACTTTAAATCCCTTGATCAACTTACTGAGGTATATTTGCACATACGCATGTTTTTGTACAGCTATGTTTATGGCAAGAGAATGCAATACAGAATGTGAGCTAATTCAAAATTTGGTGAATACATAATGACAGGGAACAAAACTTGGACTCCCTAGAAAACTTTAGAGAAAGTTTAACAGCAAAAATAACCCACACAGCCACCATGATAAGGATGTGATTAAAAAGACAAAATCAATTAGAAGTGAAGACCTTCAGCAGTGCCAGAATGCACTCAGTGCATTTAAATGATTTGGAGTTACAAGTTACATGCTCAAACTGCTGTTCACTTGCCACATATTTATTACTTAAGAGGACTCTATGAAAAGCTTGCCCAACTTTTTGCTTTCTGATTTATTCCAGGACAATGACCTGTCGTGATGAGGTGACATCCACAGCTTCCCTCCCAAGCTGGAGTTTCTCCTAATACCACCCCCACAACCCTTTCTCTTCCACTCTTAAAACTAGAAAAAGAAGCAGATATTCTTGGTAGACTTCTTTGAATGCCAGGGCTGGGCTGGCTAATGAAATTAAGTATAGGCAAATTATATAAGGTTTGTAGGAAATCTTCTATCCTAAAATCTATACAAAGTATTGTAATAGTATAAGGTCAGGGGTATACAGGGACCAGGGGTATGAGGACAGGGGTACACAAATTCTTCATATTTAGTTTGCTGACCTATCTCAGTTTTCTGCCCCAAATCATCATAACTAATTTGCAATGCACAAGAAAATCCTCTTTTCTTTATGAATGTTTTCAAATAATCCTAGCTAAACATGCAAACAATTGACAAACCTTCCTACAGCACTTCATTTAGGTCACTTTACATTACATTAATCGGCTCCACAAAAGGATAAAAACTCTGAAATCTGCTTTAGGACTTCATTTATATTTCCTTTTTCATTGAAATTTTCCTGCTATTAATGATCAGATCGCAATAAGGTTTAATCACCTAGATCTCGATGACGCAACAAGTACCATCATAAGCAATCATCTGTTACATCGTCCTCTGCATAGCCAGGGTTTTCTCATCAGCCAAAACTGCAAATCCATCCTAAAAATCTAAACAAAACAGCACAAAGAAAATACATTTCCCTTTGGGGAGAGCTGGGTCAGCTGCACAAAAAAATAAATCAAAATTCATTACATCAACAACTTCAATGAGATTTTTTTTTTCCCTTTTAAAGGAGAAGCAATTCATTTAAACCATTCCTTAGAAAACAAAGCAGAAGAGAAACACTCCCTTCCCTTCTCCCTGCCCAGCTCCCACTTTCTGAAGCCTTCCTCCAGGCACATACTTTTTGGGTTCAGCCGAAAGCATCTCCCTTCCCTCCACACACCTGCTCTGTGCAGGACTGCCGAGCTGYGACTCATCCCGAGGAGCATTTGAAATCCCAGGGTTTAAAAAGCCACTCGCAAGCAAGCCCTCCTCCATCCCCAGCCTGACAGCTCTGGGAGCATATCGAACTGCAGTGCTAGCCTCCAGCAAACCACCGATCCCGTTATTCAGCCAGACTAGCCCCACCATGACCGTTTCAAGTGCAAAAAGATGACTTAAAAAAACCCCAAAACCAAATACCCCACAATTTTTAAAAAATTTTTTCGTTTTGTTTTGGTTTTTTTTTGTTTTTTTTTTTTGGTTTTTTTTTTTTAAAAAAAAAAAAAAAAAAAGAGTGGTTACCAGGAGGAGCTCATTTCCAGGGCATCCCAGCCAGCTACCTCTGCCGAGCCCAGCCCAGGAGCATCCCGAGCCCCCGCGGGTGCCACCCCCGAGGCTGCGCATCCTCAGGCAGTCGGCGCCTGGGGTCCTGCCTGCCCCATACCTGCTCCCTGCCGTCCTGGGTGGGCAGCGTGGGCAGCCAGCGACAGAGGGCGGCGTCTGGGATTTCCCTCACAGCAACTTGTGTCTGTGGCCTCTTATGTTTTCGCTGCGAGGAGCCTGGCTCTGCCTTCCCTGTAACCCCCCTTAGGTGGCTGAAAACAGCAGCTGGGCCGCCCCGCTGCCCCCCCGCCTCCCCAGGCCAGTCAAACCCGGCTCCGGCTTTCTCCTTGCATGCCCTGTGCTCCATCCCCATGGCCCATGAACGCCCACGGCTCGGTTAGGGTGGCTCTGCCCTGCTGCACATATGAGCAGCCACACGCCTAAACCCACAGCTGGGTTTCTTGCAGGGCTGTCAAGGAATAGGGATTGGGTATAAAACCTAGCCACTTCCCAGCAACTCACCCTGGAGTTACTGAAATTTCAGCTGCAGCATATGCCTCAACATTCAAGCATCACCTGTCCTGGAAATGCTTGAATAACCGCAGAAAATAAAGTGAACGGCACCAAGTGGGGCACAGGCATTTCTTACCTCACAGCGTCTTGCTGGTGTCACATTTGTAAAGCTGAGCTCTTCAGAGGCACCGAAACATAATGAAAAGAGCAGGGATCTGATGGCAGGTATGCTCTTTGAGAGCCTCTTTCTCTTGCACTCTGGCCAGAAAGACATCACAAAAATAGCTACATTTCTATCCCTGTATTTTTTTCTTTAATGCATTGACAATATTTTCAACATGATTGGTTTCAGCGTTCCCCTTTTAAAAGACATGAATGGAGACGATTTGTAAGACTGAGCTTTGTCTAGAGAAAAAAAGGCTCGAAGTAGTAGAGAGAGGAGCAGAAATAGCAATTTAAACATGTTATTCAAGGGACTTACATGCCCCCTCCATCTGGGGCATGACAGTGGTCACAGCTCTGCAGGAGAACCTTAAAACTATTTCTGCCCACAGATTAGCTCTTTTAACCGATGATTTTAAAGTTGATAGAAATTCAAATACAGACATAAAACTTACAAGTACGGCGAACATATACCATATAGATAATCTGTAAATGCTGGAGAATACAGCCAAACTTCCTATACTGGAGGCCTAGATTTCAAAACAAAGTTTGCTTTGGCATTTAATACCCCAAAGAGATGATGAATATGTTACAATAAAATGAATAATATACCAGAACAGAAAAAAAATAATATGTGCTTCAGTGAAAACACAATACACTGTTATGCATTGTATTATAAAAGCCAAAATTATGGTACCATTGTCATACATAAATGTTTAGACATTGGTATTGCATGTTGATCATGGTTACTTCATCCTTGGTTTTCATTCCTTATTGAACCACCTTATTTCCATTCAATTATTTGACTTACAGTTTCTACTTCCGTCCTCTGAAGATGCCCAGTAAACCAAAAGATCAGTATTAGCTGCTGTCTCTTACAGTCAGTTGTACCTTGGCATCTTGATGCTTTATTTTTCAGGTCCACCTGTTGACTTGATCTCTGTGATCTGCTGGTTGCAGATAGGTTTGGAAGCAAACTACAGTTCTTTCCATTGCTTTATATGCTCCAAGCTCAAATCCACCGAATGACACATACTTTAGACATCGTAACAGTTACATAGTTTTTTTTTTCCTTTGTTCATTACATCTCTCTATTACCTAAATGATGTGATCCATTAGATTACCTTTGTTGCCCTTAAAAATATGTTTATGTTCTAGATGTATCATAAGGCATAAAGTTTTTGTTTACCTTACAACTTTTTCCATGAACATTGGCTTTCAGAGGAAAAATTATACACAATTTCAGAAGCACTATATACTGTCTTTGCAGTTTCAGAACCTGTAGATTCATAATTTGTTGGCTGATAGCATATTTTATCACTAATGTGTTTTAAATATTTTTTAAAGCAACAGAGGCTGTATGAGAAATAATCAGCCCTCTAACATCCACAGGTGGGTTCCCTTTGTTTTCCTTACTTACAGAAATGTGAAAATGCTGCTCTGCGAAACATTGAGAGACCCTACAAACTGTTCAGATGTCTGTTATGAGGAACGTCTCACTTGCTCATGTTGTTGTTCATTCCTACATCTGCAAGTTGGGGCTGAAACTTCTCTGAGGTCAGGCCACTACACACAATACCTCATGGAGCTGGACTCAAAATGAACCTTATTTTGTGTGAGATGTTCTAATTAAAGCTAAGAATTGGATGCCAAGGGAAAATTAAATGCCAACTAAAGCAAACTTTTTCAAGCTTTAGACTTGTTTAGACTGACAGGGTTTTGATTGATGGTTTGAGTTGGCTCCATGAATGACAGCGTTTAGGTGCAACTAAGCCTCCAGCTAGAGGTTTACTGGATTGCTGTCTTGCACATCTTTCTCCCCTGCACTCACACCAGGATTAGTTCTTCATCAAGCCTTTCTATTTCAGCTGTTTGTAATTAATCCTGGGACATGGGAAAATACAGTAAATCAATCAAGTGAGTACAACCAGACAAGGTATTTGGACTCACTGAGCATTATGAACTGCATTTGCATGCTTAAATTCACAATGTGTTTAAGTAAAAACCACTGAAAACCAGTGCCTTAAAATTAGTCACAGAAAACAGATTGCTCAAGGAACTAAAACAGTAGGTAAGGTAAATAACTGCCTAACAAAGGTAAGAAAAATGTCCTTTCTGAGGGTAGTCGAGATCCTAGGCTAATGGACTAATGATCGCAGTTCCATGCGAGGATTTAAAGAAACCAACCAAACATTGCACAAAATGCAGGAAGTTAAGTATATACTTTTTTTTTTAGAAAATGGAACAGAGTCGTTTAGGATGAATAATAGCACTTTACATTTCTGTGACACCTTTCATCCCACAGGCTCCCAAAGCAGTTGGCAAATTTAACAAATTGAAGGACATTATCTACCGTACACCGAAATCGTTTTATCTGTCACTAAAGGCATCCCCGCTGGAGCAAAAGCAGTATCTGTTTAACAGGTTAAATCTGTTGTGACAAACACAGCATCTAAGCAAAGCTACAGGGAGAGTATAATTGTCAACAGCTGGAACTGGTGCTGAATCCTGGATTGAGCAGTCATTGGGAAAAGTGTGCTAGCATTTCTCCAGTTACCACTGGTGATGAAGACTTTATCACAGATCTTGCAGACCTGCCGTGCCCAGGGCAGGCATTCTCACGAGCCAGCTCCTCGGGGAACCTGCCTCAGCATGAGGTGCCTTCACAACCCATAGCCCTCCTCCTTGCAATGCTTGAGTGTTATATTCACTGGACAGGGAGTGAGCAGAGATTGACTGTAAAGATCGAGGCACAAAGCCAGACCCAGTGGTCAATCAAGAGGCGCTGCACACTTCAACAGTCAACTTTGATCTGAGCCTTCACCAACGTCATCTTTCTTTCATTGCAGCCTGAACATAGGCACTCCAGAAAAAACATTACTTCTGGCAACACAGTGAGGTTCAAAGGATGTTTCACGTCCAACAGATGGTTCACAAGTGCTGCTTCCTAGGGCATATGGGTCTGACAACAGCCTGCCTGACCAGCTCCTCAGAAATCTGTGAACACTAGCAACGCAGGGTAGCAAAGCAGGCTAAATTCAGTGTACCTTAAGGACTATTAACTAGAATGGCAAAGGAAGCAGAGTAGCACTGAAAAGCTCCTCCAGGCTACAGATTCTGTGGGATGGGAGTGAGCTTCACACTCCCCCTCTCTCACAGTCAGGGATCTCAGCCCTTTTAAGGAATTATGGCCATAATTGTGGCCACTGATGCTATGATCACTGAAGAGTGCAAAACAAGGCAAGCAGAGCATGAGTATTAAAAAAAAAAAAAACAACAAAAAACTGGCAGAAAGAAGAGAGTGTAATGAAAGAGAAATACACGGCCACTGAAGTGGTATCTTCTAGCTTTAAAAGGAAAAGAAATAGCATCCGAAGTCCTTTCCAGGTTTGCCATCAGACCAAAAGAAAGGCTAGGCTGTCAAAGATTGATGGATAATCTACAGTCGCATATTCATTTTGGGATGGCACAGAGGCATGTTTGGAAATGTGTTTTGAGCTGTAGAATAAGGAAGAGTGAAATAAAAAGTGGGAACAGAATCATATCCCAATGATCAAAATGGATTAATTCAGCAGTCCGTATCTTCCACTGGTTTAAAATAGCTACAAGGTTGATCTGGGAATTAATCTCAGGATTGTTACAAACTGCAGTGCAAACACTCAGTGTCATCCTAGTGAGCTTCTGACAACTCTGAAAAGTCTCACATATTTCACATGGCAGCTGAAACATTTTAATTGCAAAGGAAAACTAAGAGTTAGCATGGGCCAGGCCAGCTTGTCTTGTGAATGAAAGAACTGTAGAAACTTAAGGGCTTGGAAAAGCTCTCAAGAAATTGCCTAGTCAAGTGCTTCTCAGGTAAGGTTAGTCATCATGGAAAAACAACCGTTTTTCAATGGCTGAACATCTAAAGTATAATCTAAGCTTCAGGATATGAATGAAGCCAGTTAACACCAAGGTATGGGTTAGACACAATCACAGGATTAGAATGCATGTCTCACTGTTACAGTTTGCTCACGAGGGACAAAGAAGATGACATGGCACTGCTTATCTAGGATACATCTTATGTACAGGTCACCGCACTAGCAAAAGTGTAAAGATGTACAAGCTTGACTCTTTTCTTCGCCTCCCCCACTAACAGAGGGCATATGTTAATGCCAATGGTGGAATTTAATTATGCGTTTGTCTTTTCTTTCTACTTCGCCTATGCCAAGCCTACAGAAACCCTTGCTTGCTGCCACTCTGAGAGGGAGAAGCTGGAGGTACCTAAGGTAGTGGCCTTTGCTGCAAGAGGGGCTTCAGCATAATTCCTCTCTGCTTCTCCTAGCCTCCTTCCCCTTACCCCATAGGGGCTGACATCCCTCCTAGCCCCTTATTCCACCAGCAGGAATGGGTTACCAGGACTCAGCCACAACTTTTCATCCAAGCTTCATCCTTTCCCAGAGTCCTTTCCATGGAAAGAACAATCTGGCCAAGATCCACTCTCAACTCTCATTCCTCAGGTGAGGACATTCATTTTCTCAGGTACAGTGGAGATGCTTCAGCCACATTGTATCGTCTTCATGGTCTTTGAAACTCCTGCCTCCCAGGAAAGGGACTTCAGCACTAAGCCACAGCCAAGGGGTGTTATCTCTGTTGGAGACAGACAACGGCAGAGGAAGAAATGCAGGTGTCAAAGGGCCAGAGGGTGGGGGAAGAAGAATTCAACTTCATAGTCCCCTGGGGAGACACTCACCTGGGGGACAGGAATCCTGACTCCTAGCTGCTGCTTCTGGTTCTGTTGTATACATTCTAGAGAGGCTGTTTGAACTGGTATAGAAATACATTACCTGTGCTGGAACAGGGTCCTCAGATCAACATCTTCACTGTGCCACCAATTCTGTAAACCAAACCTGAATTCTGGTTATTTGACAAAATTTCAGTAAACGAAATACAACATTTTTACTTTTAACCCCCATTTTGGTTGAAAAAACACATTTTATGACACCAGAATTTTCCACAGAAAAGACATTCTCATTTTTCCACTAACTCAGAAGTTTTTTCCTCCGGCCCCATTCAATCACAAAGTTTTCTCCAACAGCTTATGGAGAAACCTGAAAAGTCACAACTTCTGCTGTCAAAGTCATGGCAGTGACAGCCACACAGAGGTTTTTTTTTGTTTTACTGTTATCTTCTATACCGAAGTTTTCCATTTCTGGTCAAAGGTGACTTATTTCTATAAACGGAAACATTTTCACACTTTAAATGCTTAAAACAAAATCCTTTTGTGTAAAAAGCCAGCCTGGAGAACTTCATCCAGGAAGCTGAATGCATCAGAGTCCTATCAATGCTTACAAGGGCTCTTGATAATGAGGTTAAAAAAAAGAAACCCAAACTTGGTATTGGCTCCCTAATTCAAATACTGTTTTAAAAAGAGACACGCAGAAACAAAGAAGCCCTTATAGGTCTTCAGTTTCTATATGCTAAAGGAGGGAGGAATATACTCGGATGTAAAGTAACTACGACCAGCACGTCCTTGAAAAGCCAGGGGGACAACTGTTAAAATCCAGAAGGAATACATGTTAGGCAACAGCCATGCTACTGCCCCGACATCCCAGCCCCGAACACTTAGCAGAAAATGCTCTGCCCTGTTAAGTGTCAGCTCCAGGGGATCCAACACGGCACCTAACACAGCTCCAACAGTCCCTGCTGATACGGCGACATCGGCTCTGCGTGCGCTAGCCAGTGTGCTGGCAGGTAATGGTCTGCTGTGCTCTAACTATGGCACTTTGCAGAGTATGGCGATGGAAGCACATTGGATGTGACCTTCTTGAGCTTTGCCCTGACAGATAGCACCTCAGTGATCAGGCACCAGCTCCAGCTCTGCAGGTCCCTTCACCGTGATCTTTTCCCACCAGGCAACTCTCAAACTATGGGAACTAAAATCCAGTTCCCATTAAAATTAAGGGATTGAGATAGTAATAAATTTCAGAAGCTCTCAAGATGTACTGTGATGCAAAGACCAATACATAACAATTTCTTCAGCTGTTTTAGGCCTAATAGTCCTGTGTTTTGAATTGCTCTTCACTTAAAATTTTCCTAAAACAAAGGCTGACCCAGAATAAAATGGCATTTAAAATACAAATTCCTTTAAAATGTTGTTTAGAGTCTTGTCTTAAATATCTTCAAGACTCAATGGCAAATACAAAACCCGCTGTTGATTCTTACCTCAGAAAACAGAAGCAAGACTGTGTAGTAACTGAATTAGCTGCATAATAATACATTTATCCTGAAGTGAGAAGAAACTTGGATTTCATCTGGGCTCTGAAAATAAGCCATCAGTAATACCTTCTGGATGACAATTTGTCATGTTTTCATGAGAGAATGGTTTTCAAATGCAGGTGCTAAAATTAAAGAAAAATAAACTCAAATTATCTAATCTTTCTTTCAGGCAGGATCTTTTGTGATTTTTATCTTCACAAAATTCAATTCTGTTCCAGAAAAAAAGAAACACAATTTGGAAGAAACACCTTAGAAAGAGAGTTAATACTTAAATTCACTTTTTGGGGTTTTTTTGTTGTTTGGGTTTTGTTTGTTTGGGTTTTTTGTTTTGTTTTTGGGTTGTTTTTTTTTCAGAAGAAACAAAATAAAAGTCTACTCAAAACCCTGTTCTTCCCTCCAGCATGCAATCTCTGGTCTCTAATCTCTTCTCTGTCATGGACTGAGCCCATTTCTGGACCTTTCCTGGTCTAATGCCACATGAATTTCTGTAAACCCCATCCCATCTAGTACAGAAGTCATCAGGGTGCACTTACCTTCTTCAGCAAAATAGGTATTACTGAAAATCCAGAAAAACAGGTATTACTGAAAATCCAGCATTTCACTAAAATCAAATATTTAAGATAAAACCCCTTTCCTAAGAGCAGGGCATACAAGTGAAGAGACTTGATGAATACCGCAAAGGAAGTTGGTATGGGACTCACCTGTCTGGGCTTCTGTGACCAGCTGGTGTCCTCCTTCCCTTTGCAACAAGCATGAGCAAGAACAGCTACTTCCAGGGCTTCTTTCCCACATTTCTCATGGAAACCAAAGCAGAAAGGTACATGTTCCCCGAGAAGGAGGCGAAGCTTTGCTTCTCTAGAAATAATTTGTCAAGAAAGCTTTGAAATGAGTTAAACTTTTGTCCCAAACACACAGTGAATGAGGGATAGCCAGAATGTAAAAGCAGTTATCAGCTCTAGGTGGTTTCAGGGATAGACACTCTTCCCCAGAGCTCAAAATTGCAGGGCAGAGAGAGAAGCAGATGGAATAAAATATTAAAACAACAGGCTAAAAGGAGATTTTTGTCAGGAGATGTGGTGAATTACATAGGGCTACTCTGAGGACCATTTCAGGTATATCTGAAACAGAGTTCATATTTCTTTTAAACATTTCAAATAGAGTGGGTTTTTTAAAACCACAATTTTATGCATAAATGTTACAGAAAATTTTGGATTAGAGCTATAAACAGGTCAGATGATTGTACACCCTAAACTGCTGGGGGTGCCTGCATGTGCATGCATATACACACTTTGATAAAAATTCATTTAAATTAAAAAAAAACATTTCCTAATATAGTGAATAATTCTCATTGTTGAAGTTAAGTGTGCCTTTACTGATCATTTCTTCTGACAACTGCAATTTTGAACTCCCCATCCGACTGTTCAGCTCAGAAGGCTGGCCTAGAGAAGAAAACATTTTTTGCTCTTTCAGAAACATAATGAGATGTTAGACTGTAAAGTAAGCTTTGCCACAGTTAAATTCAAGAAATATAGCTGCATAGGGTAACAGGGAAACAGTATTAAATAAATTTTTCAGTTTTCTTRTTCTTTTTAAGCTTTTCCAAATGCTCCCGAGTATTCTCCCCATCCTTTTCCCAAATGATACAAAGAAAAGGAACTAAAGGTTTCTTCGGCGGACRTACACTCTGGCAAGAAGGCACATGCCTTTGAAGTTTATACGCTTTAGCAACAGCTCTTCTTCTATACAAACTAATTTCCAGATGAAAAGAAAGGAGTAGAACAGTGAGAAACCAAAAATTCAGAGATGGAGAAGATCCAGCTAGATCATCCAATTCTCTCTTGCCCGCTCCATCAGTCAAAATGGTATATTGCCATCATTCAAGGACGGACTGGAACCGTTCATTTTTATAACTGGAATACAAGAAGAATTYACCAAATTTGCCTCAGAGGAACCAAAGCTCCTAGTGCCTAATGCATATTCTCTCAGACAGACAATATATGTTTGTGAGCTCTCAGGTATGTTTAAAGTTGTAGTATTTGTCCAACTACACCATTAAGTTCAGCATTGCAGCTCTGTCAGAAACCGACAGCTAATGCCAAGGAAACAGATGAAGACACCTCATGCAGGATCACAGCAACGGTGTAGCTCCATAAGCCAAGGAGGGAAAAAAAATCCTGCTTTCAACTGGCAAGATTTGCCATGGCTTTTTTGTTATTAATAAAACAAAAATTAAATTAAGATGTCACTCCATCCATCTCAATCTAGTAAAGCCAAATGATGGCAAATTTGGATTTGGTATGAGATACAGGAGAAATATTAAGCTGCTTTTCAGCGAAACCTGTTCATACAAATTCAGTTTTGTTATTCCTCCTGTCGGAGCCCAGCACGGAGCTGTTCTCATCAAGCCCCTGTTGGGACTTTCAGGCGTTGCAGTAGCTAACAGTCCCGACAGAAAATGAGAATCTACCACAAATTTTGGACAAAACAAATTTTCCGGGAAGCAACAGACCCTAGGCAGATATTGAGATGCTTGCAAAAGTGGCGGTTTAGGCTAATACAGTTAACTGCCGAAAGGAATTAAAAGTTATTGCAGAGTAATGTGCTGTGCTAGGAACCAAAAATGTGATTACTTGCTCAGGGCTTCTGAATTTCAACATGAAGGTTAGATAAACCTAAGTCAGCGCTGCCTGCCAACAGAGCCTAGGATCCCTCAGCATATCTAGTATGCTGCCCTAAATCTATATTCAGTGACTGGCAAACAGTACTTCATTCCATCACCAGTGAGATCTGCTCAGGTTTCACACAGAGAGCGCACAGTAACAACCAACGTCCTGAGAGAGAAGGGTTTTGGCGACTTGGCAGTGCAGAAGAAAAGTAATACATTAGGCTACAAAAAAACTTGCTACAGCTCATGTTTCATGGCACTGCCTTGCAGATTTTAGAAGCAAGACAAAAACCTGCATGCGTTGTGTAGCTGTCCCTCTCTGGGCAACTTTTACAAAGAAACTCAGCGAGCAGCCCATACATAACTAATACATTCAGTAGCTAGCTAGGGCTGAGGAGCTACTAGCATAAGGATTAATATGCTTTCCCTTCTCAGTAAGGTGCCCACTGGGCCTTTGCTGCTAGATCTGCCGGGCAGGTGGGAAGGGCCAGCCTCCATCACACCTTGGGCAGGCTGGTCCTTGATATTACTGACCCACCAACTTCCAGCTCCCCATCTTCTCCTTCGGTTTTATACCTCTTCATATCACTGTGGTTTTTTTCTTGAACCCCTGAACTGCTAATCTTGCCTCTGCCTGCAGTTTTACCTTTCTTATCTTGCATGGCTCTCATCTCTGTACTTTCTCACAATTAAGCAATTTTCTCAGAAGTCCGAGCCAAGGTTTTGCAGCTGTGCTGTATCACAGCAAGGTCTTGGACCACAGACAGCTGAATCCTTCAGAAGAGGGTCATGGCTCTAGGATCAGGGCTACAAAAGGTAACGGGAAGGAACTGAAATACCAGATGAAATGGCCAGCAGATTAAGCCTTTGAAAAGATAGCCAGAAAAAGGTTACCAGGTAGGTAAAGAGGGAGGAAGAAGTGAAAAGAGGAGATAAATTACCAGTTGGCTGGGCTGGTAGGCTGGAGATGGAAGTGAAAGTCATTACACAAAGGAATTGTAAGGAAAAACAGCAGAGCACAAGGCAACCTCTGTCTGACTATGACAAAGAAACAGAGATGAGCAGCAGATTGGAGAAGAAACTAAGGGGTAGGAGAGAATATGGTCAAACATAGAAATAGGCAAAGACTATTCAAATATGGGATGTAACATCTTTGTCTTTTATTGCTGCTCTTCAGAAAGCAGCCATCTCAGACATGAATCTGCCAAAAGGGTCTTATTTATATAGCGCTTACAATGGAACGACAGAAAAACCTCTGCTTTCTGTCTCCTTTGTAGCTGTGGATAACTACATAGAGATTTGAAATACTCCCATATATGTTTGTAAGATCCATTTTTACCCTTGGCCAAATACCACATAATGATCACAGAGATGATAGCTGAAGATGTAGTTTGGTGCGACCRAACTGTTTGCATCCAAAATGATTTGAGAGTTTTAACAGCAACAACAAGAGTTGATAAATGGAGATTTGACCAGAATATTCCAGGCTCTCTGGCTCCCAGCGGCATCAGATGGTGAACAAATGTATTCTTGCGCAGGCAGCTGGATGTCTATTACCTACTGATCCTGAAGGACCATCTGGCCATGGGAATGCCTCTCAGGATACAGGGAAGTAATAGCACCTGACAGTTACCACARCCTCCTGAGTTCCTGACTTGGCTGAGCAACAAGAGCTGCTCATACCTTTGCTCCTGGTCCACTGCATATCCAGATCTCCTTTTTAATGCACATTCACACATGGTAATTTGCAGCCAAAATAGGCTAGAAGCATAGATGCAGCTGGTCAGTTAATTATAACATAGTAGATTGCAATAACCAGGGTCAGCTGCAGTTGTCCCTGTTTGGGCATGGACATGATACAGGCCCTTGAGAGTCTGTTTCCACCATCTGCTGTTGGGTGCAGCTTGTGGTTCCTCCCCGCTGCTTGGGGAGGCTCTTCATACTAGCTAAGCATGGCCAGAAAGGGCTGCTCAAGTGGCTGATGTAGGAGCTCCCAATGGTTCTTGCCCAGGAGAGCTTCAGCCTCCCAACAACTGGAAAACTTCTTCCAGCGGTTGACTGCCTGGTCACCTGTTGGGAGTTGTTTCACACTGTGTGTAAATAATACCGGTGAGCCCCAAAGCAGCTTTCCTACCAGTAAGTGGTATGGGAAACACATGCCCTGGGGCTTGGGAAAGCCTAACCCATKAGTCACCTGACTTGACTTTAAATGCTGGAGAAAAAAAATAAAATAAAAAACGCCAAGTTAATTCAACAGAGTCAAGGTTTAAGTTTTGGATTACGAGCATGAAACAAAGCTAGAAAAGAAAAACACAGATGTGACAACACTTAGAACAAACCTAACCTCAGTCTGTCCTTCTAGCCTGACCAGGGATTTCTCTGAGGCATATCTTGGCCTGAGAAACCAGGCTGGTGACTCAGCATGCCATCTCCACTGTCTCGTCTCGCCTGCCAAAGATGACCTGTGGCCTTGTTCACCCACAGAGCCAAGACAGCAGCCCCCAGAGCAATCTCCCTCCCRGGCACTGTCTTTCAGAGCCGACTTTTCAGTGTAACAGGCACCTCCGCCCCAGCTGCCTCCGGGCAGCRTTGCCCGAGATGCAGCTGAGGCTGTATCTCCTCCCCGCTTCTTGTTTCTTTCAGCGCCTCTCACTTCACACCTCCCTGATCCTGTTTTGGTCTAACAGGAACATAGCATGGTGCATAGTGTGGCACCATGCAAAATTGTACAACCTCAATTTTACCCATGCACCAACTTGTTTTTATTTCATTTGCCTCATTGAAGGCATGACATTTTCATTACCATTGTAGCACTTTATAAACCATACATCAACCGAAGGATTAACTACATAAACATCTTGTTAAATTTGCTGTCACTGTTTCACTGTGATCTGATGATAACCGCATAACTTATTGCTAATACTAATTATTAGTCTTGACAGATTTGGCATGTATAACGATTTCTACAGTCCCTTCCCGGCATAAGCATTTCCCGGCTTCCTGATCACCACTGCCTTTGTGTCACCTGGAGAGCCTTCTACTTTCTCCACAGGATTTCTTAACTCTTTCATCYGATCCCACAGCTGCTCTACATCCACCTAATTGAAGTGGTCACATCTGGAAAGGAAATGTAAGCATGAGTTGATACCATATGATTGCTTCTGGACATGGTATTTCCTAGTGACGTCATACATCTCATGAAAAGACTGCAGGCAAAATGCAGCTCAGGCAGAATTGAAAAGAAGAATTAAAGTCAAAGAAGAGGAGYTGACAAAGGCATCTTTTTTTTTTCCTTTGTGGCAGAAAAATTACAGCCAGTGACCTGGTTTAATAGTTGGCTCATTAAAAGATGTACTACGGTCAAAACTCTGAAAATGTAGAACCATTTTTTGGTTTATAAAATTTACTTTAATGATTATAAAGTACTTTTGTTTAAAAGTGGTAACTCAGCACACTTAACAACCAGTGTGCCAGCAAACTGATAATTTTAGCTTTACAAATGCTGCTACAAAAATGTCTTCCAAAAAACTTTTGGCTTCAAGGTATGAGAAGTAGGTACCTAGCAAACTTAGCCTGGGGTTTTGATTTAGTTTCTAAAACTATGGTTTTTCTGGGTGCTTATACTGACAAATAAATTTTGTGGTTAACAGAGGTTAAAAAAGGCACTGCTAAACCTGCACTGGTTTGGAGAAAAGGATATTTGTTAGATTTTGGAGAGAAGTATAAAAGCAAAATTTCTGATGCGAGCATACTAGCTAGTGTATGTCCTTCACATTCTATAGAAAACAAAGGATTCCCCAAAAGAGACCAATAGTTTCCAACTATGAGTTTACGGCATAGATTTATCTTGTACCTTTTTAAGAATTAAATTAATTTTGCTTTGGAGCAAGAAAGTATCCATATACATACTTCTAATGTTAACTATACAAAAAATTGGTTAGACCTTTAGAGTATTACKACCGTAGTAAAAGCCACATTTCTTAAAACATGCTAGCATATATTAGCTAACAGATTTGCACAACACTTTAAACCCTCAGGATTCTTGCTTAGTATAAAGAACAAGTAAAGTCTGTTAACAAAGCTAGTGCTGTTCTGTTTGTAAGGTCTAGCATAAGATGGTATTACATTCATAAAATGGTATTACATTCACCTACTGCTTTGTGCTCACCCATAGCTCAAAATGTGAATACAGAGCAGTATGACTGCTAAATATAATGAATCTGTGATGATTTCACCCAGCTATAAAGAACTGTTGAAATTTGATTAACCTGGGAAAAATGAAGAGACAATAAGTTATGGAGGTAGCACTTGCTTCTCCCATAGTAAAGCGTCTGCCACATTACACTGTTAAAATAGTGCTACTATTCAGGAGGGACTTCAGAAAAGAATTGACACCTTACACACCACATGGTCTGCACTTCAAAAACCATAGCTAGATGACAGATATCCTACCTTAGCAAATGGACTGCTGCAACAGTTCACATCCCAGCATTAATGGCACGTTCTTGTCCATCAGTGGCAAAATCCCATCCAGCCTAGCTTTAAAAGCCTGTGGGTAAATGAAGGATAGAATCACTGTAAGTTTATCACATCTAAAAATGTATTAACATGCTAGAAATTATTTAAATGGATTAATTTTTGCAGCCATATTTGATTGTATAAGTGCTTTTTCCCTTTGACTTGCCTGCTTAAGAACTCTCTTAAGCTGTCTTCCAAAATGTATTCGCAGACATTTTCTATACTTAATCTGTTGCTGGTTTTTCCATTTCCTACCCTGGCTAAAAATTTAAAACATTTAATACTGCTTCTTAGTTATAACTTAGAAAGCCAGTAATGCAATGAAAAAAAAAAATCAGTGTGATATTGCAGAGAGCTATTAATATTACTCAACATTCAAAGTTTTGCTAAAAACAAGAGCTCAGCCAATGACTAAATACATCTTCAATGTATTACATAGAACTAACCAAGAGCTCTTTATTGGGRTTATTTCAAACTGAAATGCATTTTCAGTTAACTTTTTCCAGGGAAGCACAGATTTTATGGGAAATTTTCTGTATTAATCTAGAATATTAACAAAACCCAAGAGTATTTCATTTCAGGTTGGCTCATACAGAAATTAGTGTATTTCATTTTGCTGAGCCAACTGACATGATTTTCTTTCTGGCAGTTAACAAAACAGGAAACTACCTCTCTCTTTGCGCCAGAGGAAATATATTGACTCCCATTCTCATCCAGGGATGACATTACAGGTTTCTCACTGGCTGAACTGCTTGATGTGTGGGAATCACACAAAAGTAGGTGATTCACAGGAAAATTATTTTGGTAAGGGAAGCATATCTATAATTTTTTTTTTTTTTTTAAAGGACACTTTTCCCCTTGCCCACCCCTCCAAGGCACTCAAAATGGGAAAAGCTGGATAAGTACTGAAGTTACAAAGTGCCTTGGGAGATTTCAGTAATTCAAGTCATGCACAATTTATGAACTTTGAAGTATTAAAATATCTTGTTGAGATAGAAAATATTTCTACATTTGTAAATTCTTGATTTTTAAGGACTTTGATTCCCAGGAAAAAACCTTGAAACATGAGCGTTTCATAGCAGCAAAGCTCTGCATGCAAATACCGGACTTTCTTGTGCAGGGCAATTCCAAATCCTGCTTAGCTCTCATAATAGTCCCCTTCAGTCTGAGAGATTTCTGTAGCATTCATCATGTGAGTGTAACTACTGCCCTCCTAGAAATTTATCTATTAACACTTTCTGCTTATACTTCAAGGTAAAGAACTTTTTTCCTCACCTAGGCTACTACTCAATGATATAACTGCAACTTCCTGGAGCTGAGATTTCTGTGTATCACTCTATAAATCCAAGAAATCTTTTAAAGACATTTCTCAACTACATACTGATTGTGCAAACACAAGTCCATGGGGCACCAGGTGGATGCCAAACATCTCCCAGATAGAGAAACCTTGCCCTCTCAAACTTTTCTCCCAGGTTGCTGTTTGCATGGAAAGCACCRTGGAGAAAACAAAACAAACCCACACCCCAGAGCAAAAGCAGTTGGGCATCTTGAATTTCTTTGGACCTGCTGTGCACCGAAATGATTTAAAACCAAAGAAATTCAGGAGTCTACTGATGTCTAACATTTCTACAAAGTACTCTCATGTGTTTACCCATAAGGACACGATGGATTCCCCATTCCAGCTCCGCAAAGAACTTATTTTGGGATCAAAAGGTAAAGCAACCATTGAAGTTTTTTGCAGTCTCATTTTTCTCCCCATGATATAAATCTGGCCATGTCAAAACAGCCGCGTCACTATTGCACTGATGACCCCTAAGACTGAGCTGTCGCTCACGTATCACTAAGTAAAATCTGTCGAACTGTTCTATGACCGCTAGACTAAGACTAATGACTTCTTCAGCAGCAGCCCCTGGGCTCTAATGAGCAGAAAATGACATTGATCTTAATCAGATCAGACACCAGCTTCTCTCAACTCTATCTCAAAGTCTATTTGATTTCATGCTTCATTATAAAATCAATTAATTGTTTCATTGCCTAGTCATTTTATATGTTATTTATAAAACATACTGTGTTGATATTCGAAAGATAGCAGGCAGTCAGGATATTTTGTACYAGCCCCAAACAGTATGCACGGAAAACAGCATTATTTTTAGAAGACGCAGCACATATAAACCAATGCCATGAACGAGTTCACCTGATCATCCAAAGTGGTCTGATCAATTGTACCAGCCAGGGGGCATTTCCTGCACGCCTAAAAGCCCTGCTTTCACAGGGGCTTCACAGCCTTTGACAAGGAGAGAAGTGCCGTTCACAAATCCATCCTCAGCGTCACCTTTTGCCAGTGCACTCGCACTTCCCCGCAGAAGAGCTCAACCTCCTTAGAGCTGAGAGCCGAAACATCGTCAGTGCAGTGAGGTATTTTAGAAGTGAAACTAAGCATGGAACACCAAGTTAATTAGTACAGACATTACAACATGCTGGACATGTGGAAAATTTAAGCCACAATGAGGGTCTTTTGTTGCTTTGCAATAATTATTTCATTTTCCAAGCAACCTGGAAATTTGAGTGGTTTATGGAAAATGGGATCATTCACTCAAGCATGAGTTTCCAAATCAAGTTTATTTTTAAGGAAGTTATTTATTGTTTACTCTATCAAGTTTTTCATTTACATCTAGATTCAGTAAAGCACTTAGCCATGACGCATTTGAGTTCAAGGTGCTCTTCCATGAACATATAACTAGAAACATTCATTTCAGACAAASAGGATTCTAACATTAGCAATAAAAGAAAGAATTTTCTAAGCTTCAACCCTGCAAAAAATATGCATATATCTTTTCTACTGCAGATAGTCATTGCAATGGGTGTGGGCTGGAAAATTGTATTTCTATTTTTATCTTAACTTTTGTCCCAGTTGTCATGCACATATTCCAAAGAGCAATTCGCCTTAGCTTTCCTGAATAAGTGCTCCTATAACAGATATTTGATTTTTTTACCTTGGATTTAAATTATACGGTGTAGTTTTATCCACTCTTCCTTAAGCTTATTCGTTGATAATCTGTCGTGTTCTCTTCTTCTGTGATTTACAAATATTCTTTKGAAGTGGCACAACGACATTACTTTAACCCTGCCCTACTTTTGAGGTATCAATAATTTATATAACCCTGTCTTGCAGCTCTTCTGAAACCATTCCTTATTCATATTGAAGCTGTACAAGTCACAGTCAGAGCTGAGTTTCACCCAGCACAGTATCCCACTTTTGACACTGACCACCACTAATTCTTTCAAAGGACATGCATCAGGACTTACAAAAGGCAGATATGGAATAGCTTGCTGCCTATAAAACAATCTTTTACCCTGTTAATTAGAAGTTGATTTAGGTTTCCTCCCACATTTTTATTTCATTTAATCAATATCATGGCAGCTTTTGATGGTTGAATTATCTGTAAAAGCATATACCCTTTTCTGGACTCCTAAAGCCCTGGGTGTGTAACAGGGCATGTCTGACCACMCTGGGACACCCACAAAGGCAGTCCACTGCCTTTCTCAGGCAGGACATCTCCTGCCAGTCAATATGATCAACCCCACAGACCTGACTTCAGTTTGGCAAGTACCCTACTGGCAATGCAGGGGAATGACTGGAATTACAAGTGACTGGATGGCTTTCAGTAAGCTAAGTAATATTCACCCAGAACACAAGTATTCAAGGGGGAAATATTAATCTCAAACCAGCTTAAAGTATCTTACGTTTTAGGTGTTCCTCTGTCTTTTACACAGAGGCAGCTGAAGTCCACAGTGTTTCGCATCCTCCCTGCTAGGTCCGTGTCTGCTGGTCAGGGTCTCATTTCTATCCATTCCTGGAAAGTGATCCTTACACAAACGTTATATTTCTTGAAGCTTTTTCACTACTACTCTGTCCTCCTTTCACAGTACAAAGTCCTAACAGCTGCATGTACCTGCATTGCTTAACTGCTGAGAAATTGCCTTAATCAAATTTGTCCAACTAATGAAAACCCCAAGTGCATAAGCTGAGGTCACATGAGGAGGACCATGTCTTGTGGCAGATATATGCCCCTGTGAATGGGATAAGCACACTGCAATACTTGATTGCTGCTAGGGAACCTGCCTTTAAAGGACACGTTCCATCAGCTCACATACAACCTCTGCTCTGACTCTCCAAGGGGCCTGACATATTTGGCGTGTTGAGGAAAGCCCTACCTACCCCATCAGCTCCCAGAGTGGGAGGGCAGCAAAACTTCCATGCTACAAGTGTAGTAAATGCCAGCTGGAAAGCATTGGAAAATAGGGTCTGAAGGGATGAGTCTCACTCTGAACACCCGAGACTAGATAAGCCAATTTGACAAGTCCTTAGCTTCTGGAAGATGAAAACTATTACTCTTCTGGAGTGAGGATGTGCGTATTACAAGTAAACACTTGACCTCACCAAATTACTGATAGTTTCCATTGACTTGGTGAGGGATTTAATAATTTTTTTGTTTAAACTATGTGCTACTAGGGGACATTTTTATTTAAATATCAATTTCCAATATTTCTCTGAGGCATAGAGGTCTAATACAGCTGGATTACTTATTCAGCATTCTTTGTTCTCTTTGCTTGAAAGATACCTATCTCTAAGAGTTAGGTAAAATATTTCTTCTGGCAAATCTACTTAGGTTGATAGTATACAGTACTCATAAGCTGAGAATTACATTTCCTCATATATGTCATCCATAAGAACATAACACTTTGCTTCCAGGCTTCTGCCTTCACTATTTCAGAATCAAAGAGTGATTCAGGACTTGCTAAATAACCCTCCGATCCTGTGACTAGGAAGATAGTCACCAATTTCAAATTCAGAGAAGAGACCACTTTCAGGACTGTGCCCCAATAGGGAAGAGGAGAAAAATAGCCATAGATCATAACGTCAGTGGTTTTGACATCCATGATCTGTCTTCTCTACTCAGTTTATTAAAAATTATCATCACCATTTGGCCACTGCAAGGATGCCACTTCGGAATAAGTAGTTTTAAGTTTAACTTAATCATGAACAGGCCAGGTTGTTTTCACATTTCTGTTGTGTAGGATTCAAAAGTCTTTTGCTTAGTGTTAAGAGTTCACATCAAGTGTTACAGAAATTGAGATTGTGCAACACCTTCCTGGAATAAGTCCTAAATTTGCATAATTCACTTAGGTAGCAAAACTTTTCCCAGAGGATAGCACAAGTCCATAAACAGTTTAGGTTCTCACTTCTCATGAGTGTACCTTCACCAGCTCCAGTCATAGTTCTGGGCACCCCAGTAGRAGAAAGATATGGACTTACTGCAGTGAGGCCAGCCCAGGGCCACAAAGATGACTAAGGGACTGGAGCGTCTTTCATACATGGAGAGGCTGAGAGAGCTGGGGTTGTTCAGCCTGGAGAAGAGAAGGCTCAAGGGATCTTATCAATGTATATAAATACCCGAGGGGAGGGGGGTGAAGATAAGGGAGCTAGACTCTGCTCAGTAGTGCCCACGGACAGGACAAGAGTCAATGGATATATATAAAAGCACATGAAATTCCATCTGAACACAAGAATACACTTTTTTACTGTGAAGGTGGTCAAACACAGGAACAGGGTGCCCAGAGAGGTTGTAGAGATATTAAAAACCCAACTGAACATGRTCCTGAGCAACTGGCTTTAGCTGCCCCTGCTTGAGCAGGAGGGCTGGACTAGAAGATCTCAAGAGATCCCTTCCAACCTAAATGACCCTAACTTTAACACCATAATCTGCAGCAGCAACACTAAAAAATTATTTTATTACAGTTATGTTCTTGCACATATAACATCAATTTTTGCATCATCTGTAGTTTTCATTGGGCTACAAGTAACTGCAAATAGTTCCTATTGATTAGCCCCTAGTTGGTGGATAATGTGAGGAAATGAGGTCAAAGATAGCTTCAGCAATGGAACAAACACGTCATCTGCAGCATTAGTGGTCGGCTAAAGTGTTTGCAACCAAAGTCATACAAAGGGCAAATCCTCTTTCCAGCAACTCATTGTGCTAAAAGAGATAATCCTTGCATTGCCTGTGATTGCTTTTGGTTCAGTTCTCTGCTTAGGAGTAGAAGGACCTATGTAAAATAAACCTTGTGAGAAAGTGTAAACTATGCTAAACTTAGAGGATGCGTGCCAGCATTTTTTACCTTTTTTTTTTTCCCCTGAAGAATGCAAATAMATTCCTGAGCCACCGAGTAACTAAATCAACAAATGTACTTCTGCAGGTGACAAAATTCTCCCTTGCTTTCAAACACTAACATGCACATATAGCTACTCCCAGATAAACTCTTATTGTACTTTCATTCCAGAGCACTGTGCTGTGTCTCATGCAGTGTCCTCGAAGCCCTTACCCCTTCTGATTTCTATCAGAAGGTAACTGATCCATCTCAGGTTGGAAAGAGAAATGTCACTCTTAAGCTTCTACTGGGGATAGAAATCTCCACAGACAACTCACAAAAGAGGGATCCTTACTTCGCTAGCTGGATTTTATCATCTGCGGACTCTTCTCATTTCCTTTCCAGCCAGAATTATCCTCACTCATGGTAAGAGATCAGCAGTGCAAGGTGTAGGCAGATAACACGGTTCCTCTTTTTTTTAATATCTACTTCCTTAAATGAATGTACAACTTTAATTTCAGTTACTTTAACTCAACAGCTTTCAAAAGTTTGCAAAATATTATATTAACTATCAAGAACACAAAGCTGCTTTCATTTCTTTCAATACTGTGGTAAAAAAGTCAGAACTCTCCAATGATTTTTCTGTTTCTTTAGAGGAAAAACAGAAGTGTATTACTGAAAGCCTGTATAATAGCAGAGTTTGGATAAAAGAAAAATTAAAAGGAACTTAGTAAGCTTACTGACATCTTAACAAAAKTGGAAATTTCAAAGCAGAAAGTACTCAGTACAGAGCATTTTAGTATGGAAGAAGAGCTGTACGCAGCGTGGTGAACATATTCTGCAATGTTTTTCTATTGCCTGAAGACAGGAAATCCATTTATCAGGATTAGGTATTCTGCAGTGAGCAGCAGATAGAGTTCACCACTTAAGGAGACTCTATGSTTTTCACACCCAGCACAGAAGGAAATGATACAGTATCATCTCGTGTCAGGGAATGCAGCAATCAGGAAAAGAGAGTAAGGGGAAAATCGCATCTGAAAAGACACAGCGATACCCRAGCAAGTGCTCTCTGTCTCTCTCTCAGGCACACACCAAGACTGCAAGCCTGCTTGCACGCAGGCGAGGATCTGTGCAGGACACAGCACTGGGCCTGTGAGCTCTCAAATGTCTTAGCTCTCACTTGGCCATGAGGGTAGACTGCATCTCTCCAGCTCTGGCTGCCACCCTTCGAGGAGGGATCTCGTGCCCTGTCTGAGCATTTGCTGCGTGATGGGAAAGAAGCAGCTCTTGCTATATGTAGATCAGCAGGGAGAACTGAGATAGAAATGAGACGAGGATGGCTTGGGTGACTTCCAGCAAACCCAGGAGACTACCTGGATAAGCAAAAACTCCCTAATCACTCATTCAGACAGGTCAGGAGATTGGTAAAGAGGTGAGAAAGCTGCCTGCATGCAAGCTGTCGGGACTGACAGGRTAATATTTAGGGTTGGACAAATACCTCTGCTTTATCTTTAGGCATGCAACCCGCCTGGTGCAACYGTACATCTGATATTCAACCCCACCCTAACAACACAGACAGCTCCTCCAAGCCCCATGTTGCAACCTGCTTTCCTCTCTTCCTGCCGCTGTCTGAATCAGTGGAAACAAAAGGGCACATTGTCTGAACGGGCAAGTGGTTTCATCACGACTTCCAGAAAAGCTGAGCACCGAAAAAGAAAACAGACAGATACGTTATCTTGTCTCGGTTTCAGTCCCCTGCAGAAGTGCAGTGATTATTTAACGTACAGAGGGCTGGGGGGAGCCTCTATCACTTGTGGGCTGCTGTATATTCACAATTTTGATGCTTAGTATAAAATAGCATTGTATGGCAAACCATGTGCCATGCARTGAGACATTGCTAAATAGGTCAGAACTCCACAAGAAATTGCAGGTAAGAAATTATTTTAGTTATCAGAACAGTAAAAAAAAAAAACAAACCACCACGGAGACAAGGGCAACTTACACAGGTACTTAACGCTCTTGGAAAAATCTGTTTTCACTAAGAAAAACATCCTTACAGATAAAGATGATGTTGCGAAAGCCTTAAGATTACAGCAAATATTTTGGATAAGACATCAAAATAGTTGTAGTTCAAGCAATTTATGTTTTCCTACAATTTTATGAGGGTTGATGGAATTGTCCAAAATATGTACAAGTAAATCAAACGTTTTACATCAACGTCCAAGTATTTTTCCTTCCCRCAGTAGACAATGATAAAGATAAAAATATCAATGCCTACAACACTGCAGAACTTGGTCTTTTCACATGATGCACTTTCAACTTTTTTGGTTTTTTTGTTCCTTTCTGTTAACAAAGGACTCTCAAACACCAGTTGCACCCAAACCCAGAAACATTTCTGGTGAAGTGCCAATTGTACTTGTCTAACCCTCTAAGTAGTGCAACAGTAACATTCCCAGTACCTGCAGCAAACGCAAAGAGCAAGCTGCTGTGCAAATACCACTGCAGTTTGCCACTAAGACCTTCCGTATTTCAAAATCAACAACAAAAAAAAGTGCTATAAATTTAATAGCAAAATATATGTAGCCCCTTTACAGTCCTCACAGTCAGTATTTGCTGGATGCATGAAGTCAGTTATATGGCAGCATYTGTCAAAAGCAGGAGGCTCTCTTCTGATTTTCACTCCTTAAAAGTCTGCAATTTATGGAAAAAAGGAGAGGAACAAATAACTGAAGGACGGTGGCCATTTGAAAGTCTTAATATTTCTCAGAGACTGTTATGCTATCCGCATCTCCTGAAAAGAGAATTGCAAGGAGGAGGGAGGGCATAAATAAACATTCTCACGATATTGTRATTGGTGGAGGACCAAGCATTCAAAAACAGAAACCTCTTAGGAACAACTCGCCAAACAGGAATCTTGATCATTTCAGACTTCTGCAAGGGAAGCAACGGTAAGGTGGAACGTATTCTGACTTTGGCGAGGCAATAAAAGTACTGATACTGACCTTGAAAAGCTCATCTGGAAAGTTGGAGGCATTTCACATTATTTTCTGTTATGCTGAGGAGAAAAGACGACAAATCCAGGAATCCTAACAGAGCAAGCTCYGGTCTTCATATAAATTAACCCTCAAATCACTGAAGTTGATGAATAATTTGGCACTGACAGAAAACAGTAATTGAATTGGTTTTATATAAGATCATTTTACCCAAAAGTGACTTCCTCCAGCTATGTCACTTTGCTCAATGCCACCTCTGTCACTTTGGAAACTGTACCATTATGAGCAAATATCTCTGGCTGGTTGCTGATGAYGGACACATCTCCTCTACCCAAATGTATCTGAGGCACTTAATAATACCTCCAAATATCTCCCCGAAGATAAAATGAGCATGTTACCAGAAAAGATGGTATTTCTTCCATTTTGCCTCTACAGAAGCAGTGTAAAGAGAGAGCTTTCAGGTTTGCTCTGCACTTTCATAATTACCACTATGTCTGGGTATCCGAGCGGGAACACAGAGCACAACTGCTGTTGGAAACTGCATTTAGACCCAGATCATCCTTCTGTGCACCATGTGGGCAGGGCTATTTTATGCTCTCTGGCACCTAGAAAAAGTTCTCCTGAGCTGTGAGAGGAGAGTCTGAAGCCAAAGGCAATCCCTGTTGCTCTCCCTGCAGAGGTTTTCCCAACTGATTCTTACTCTAATCATGCCTAGTATTTGTTAATTTTTAATTAGCTTTGCAGTTTACACCTGTCTAATGTCAAACAAGTAGTAGCTCCCTTCCCCTTCTGCTGCACTTTAAGCCACTAAACAAAAGGCACTGCCTTAATATATTTAACCTCTGGGCCTCAGCAACTGCAGACAAGCACAAGACAGAGATAAAGCAGTAAAATATTTACAGCTAGATTTAGAAGTGGCCTCCAGGTCTACGCACCTAGCTTTGTGCTTCCTTGCTTTCTGTGGGCAAATCAGGAATACAGCTGCCTACCACCTACCTGTGGTTTTGCACCCAGAGCTTCAAGCAACTGGAAGCAAGTACCCTTAAAGACATGCCCACAGGTCTGAACACAGCATCAACCCAAAAGAGGAYGCAAACGAAAGGCTGGGAGGCCAAGTGATTGCGCCATGGGGCAGGGCAGCACACGTTAGCTGAAGTCCCCATAAGCCTCAGCCAGCCAGAAGCAGCACCATGTACTCCTCCGGGAACACACGCGCTAYGTGATCAAGCTGCGCTTGGGCAAGAGCTGTCTGTCTGCAGCTTCAGAAACCATCAGGCAAGTGAATGGGGCAAAGAACAGAGGAGGCTAAACCCCTTTTACCTACCTACTTTGCTTTTTCCATACCCAGTATAAATTCAGACAAAGGACACCTGAGTAACTTCTGTTTAAGCACTTCAGACTATTGCTTAATTCAGGGAGGAAGGAGAACAGCTAGCAATCCAAATATGAGATTATTTTTATTTTGCCATGGTCTTTGAGAAGCAGAACATGCGGAGTCCCTTCCTCCTTAAGCACAAAAGAATAAATGGATGATTTCCCTGCTCATAAATCCAAGGCAATTTTCTATTCACTTCTGCTAATTTTCTATTGACTTCCACACTCAAAGCTTCCCTGGTTTTTGAGTTCAAATTTGTTTCTGGTGCACAGAGACAGAAATTCACCATTTCTTCCTCCTGTCTCTGCAATTGGTTCCAAGAACTGCCTCAGTCCCTTGGTGTTAATCATACCATTAATCAAAGACATCCAGTGTTTCAGCTAAACAAGTTCATTCCTCTCCTAGTATTTTCAATAGGGTTTTCTTACATATATTATATGTATACTTCCTCTAACCTCCTTCTGCATACCAATACACTGGGGACACAGTGAGCTTTAGATGTAGGCTAGCTACGGAACTGGGTAAGTTCTGTCGTCTGGAGACAAATGCTACTATTCYCCTAGTGCATTTATGTTGGACTTACCAGTACTGGTTTCTATCGTGATTAGAGCAGTTGCTGCTGGAAAGTCATTACTGGAGCCATGGGGGACACCTCGCTCCTTTAAAAGTAGAATTCTGGTTTTCGGGCAGGATGAAGTATTTYACTTATGTGCTTCACAAGGCACCTACGGCTCTATTGCGTGGTAGCAAAACTGAGGCTTAGACATTGATCCTTTTGTCTTGCTCACTTTGCCAGATCGCCCCCACATACTTCCAGGAAAACTTCTCCTACAGCAATAATCTGGAAAAGAGAAAAAAAAGAAAAAAAAACAAAACCAAACCCACAAAGTTTTTAAATCCTGTTCTTCTTAATCCACTTTAGTTTCCTTGAAAGTGATTGTGATATTGAATGATTAATTGTGTTGACTCACAAAGGATGGTGTGGAGAGATGATTTTTTTGGGGAACTCTCACATTTCAAAAGGTTGAAGTGAAGGATTTTTCCTCCTTCAGCCTTTCAGTGCATATCTGTAAACAGGGAGTGTGCCCTCCCTGCCCAGGTCCTGTGCCTGCTCAGGACTCCCCGGGGGCTTCCTAGTGAGACCATCCAGTACTTGTTCACGAGATGAAGCAGCTTAATGTTTTTAAGAAGGCTTCTCTTAACAAGCAAATATCAAAAGCTTTTAAAGTAACACATTTGTGTAATGTTATCCCTGCTTGAAACTGATGTGGATGGAATCGGGCAGACAGCACATGTTACGTTACGTTACGAGGCTTAACATTTCACTAATTGCATTGGCCTACTTCTGTGAATCACAGATTATTCTCCTACTCATAAAGCACATCTGATTCCTTTACGTAGTCATTCATGCAATGTGATACAATTACAAGGGTCCTCAAGGGGATGAAAACTCGTGATTTAAGTATCCAAACAGACAGCATCTCCAATTTTCATCAATACTTTGACCACATGCATGAAATGAGGAACAAAGCTCTCTTCTGCAACTTGTACACAGATATTTATTTCTTAACCCTTACTTCCCTTTTACAGAGGGATAACAAAACATTAATTGAAATAAGAAAAGCAGCTGACTGGCCCTGACTTGGCTATGTGTTTTTTTCAGTTGCATGAGGGAATGTCTGCAGGATGTAATGGGAAACAAAGCATCAGTACAGAGACCACAAACGGGTACAGGTCAGCCATCAGCTGACATACCAAGGACCTCCACTCTGTCTCTGTGCTGAATTGCATCTTCTGAACAGATAGATCCTCTGGCTATTCGTCAAGAATTTGTGCTTAAATGTCACATATGCATGTAACTCCCTATGAGTTGGGAAGAGTGTCATTGCTCCTCTGCTAAGCCAGAGAAGCTATTAGGATAAATGCATTCTATAGGGTATCTGTGTTTTCCTTACCTTGGCCAGTTTCTCATAAATAGGAGTGCTAAGACAAAGAAAGTAAATAGTCTGCCAGCTAACTCAGGACTGAGCGTTACTTACATGAAATGCTGAAGCAAATGCACTAGAAAAAGTAATTCCAAATGCTTCAACTCAATGAGCCATTAGAACCCTGCTCAAGTTCTGAAGTGCAAAACCAGCACCTGAGACAAGAGCCCGCTGAAGTCAGCACAAGTCCTTAAGCCAGCTTCACTGGGCTTTGGATCAGGGTCTTTCATACTCAACCACCTGCACCCGTGAACTTTCCTACTTCTTATGAATAAATGCAAGAGATCGTTTCTGAACATGAAGAACTGTCTCTAACGGTCTGCTTTTTACTGCTTTTGCTCTCCATGTAGCAATTTGAAGATGAATCTTCCAGCTGATGCTTTTCACTCTTCTATGCACAAAAGCTCCCTGCTGCCAGCAGCAGAGGAAAAAGTTATCAGCTAAACCCAAACCCCCAAAAATGCAGGCTTCCCTGTAGTTGATAACTTCTCTAAGCTGCTCTGCCTCAAAAGCAAATCTCATTATTGCTCATTTAATGATCTCATTGATCATTAAACATTGCCTTTTACTAGAGCTACAGTAACACTGGAAGGATGTTTGATTAAGAATGGATAATTTCTTTCAAATACATTCATGACCCTTCTGTGTACTTTTTACAAAATATAAACAAAGCAATGCAATATGCATGAGCAAAACAAGACACAAATGTTAGAACGTGCTTATATTCACACAGATGGTGTTTTTAAAGTAAGTTACCTTTTTTTTTTTTAACGGTTATATTTCAAATTAGAAAAAAGCAACGAGAACATTAATTCACAATAAAAAGTTTAAACGTGTCAACTTTTCAAAAAATAAATACCTGGTATTTTCAATCCCCCCACAGCACTTCTTTGAGCCAAACTGTAAACTTAAGTTGCATTTGCCAAACATTAGGTCTGTCTTAAGCTGAATTTCTCTGGCTGAATTTCCTGCTTGCTAAAAGAGAAGGCAAATTGCTGAGCTCTATTACATATAAACATAAAAGGTCAAGCACCTTTGCTGCATTTGCAGGTTTCTAAATGCAGGCCTAATATCCCTCATAAGGGGCTTAAAAATTATGAAAGGTATCATTATTCACTTCCTATATCTTATACTAAATGTTCATTTGCTCAAGTCTGTAATAGCAGCATAACACTATAATTTAAAAAAAAAAAAAAAGGAAAAACAAACAAACAAACAAACAAAAAAAGGCAGGGATGGGGCGAGGAAATTGCTAAGGAAGTGAGCACGACGGCTRTATCTAAATTTATAGTGAAACTTCCGGCTCGAGTGGATTTATTCTCCTGGAGACACAAGTAGATGCACTAACTGCAGGTTACCAGTCTCGATAAGATGGTCATGTCTTGACCAGTGCAAAAGTTGGCTCACCATAAAAGCCTGCTTGGGATTTGCCTTCCAGCAGGGAAAAACCTGCAGCGTGGCCATGCACTCACTCCCATTTCCGCTCAGGGGGAGCTGGGCCCTTACTGCTCCCAAAGCGAGCCGTCAGGAAACCCTTCTGCTGCAGATGTTTCTACGGACACACTCAGTAAGCAAACTATCTCACTGCAGAGACTTACAACAAAACATGGGCAAAACATGAGATGCTGTGTCTTGTTTCAAATCTTCTGCTTAACTATTAATGATGGGGTGCAAGGTGGAGCAGCAACTGGGAAAGAAGTGGGGAAGGGCTGGCCGCAAGTCAATAGCCAGAGAGATCCCGCAACACTTAGGGAATCATGGGGCAAGAGATCTGCCCTGTAGCGTACTGATCCTGTAACAGCCCGTGAATGCTCTGAAAGGGACATCTGCTGAACTAAATCTTGGATTTAATTTTAATCCACGTGACCTCCTCTGCATTTATCTAGGGCTTTCAAACTGAGAGGGGAGCCTCCATGCTGACCAAGAAAGAAAATGTGTCATTCAGTTAATGTCTTCGCAACCCTGTATAAAAGGCACAGAAAGCATCCTTTTGCTGACTTGCGATGCCACGCAATTGCCAGACACACACCTACAAAGCTGTCCATGGGGCTCAGCCGACTGCAAGAAAACTAGATGTTGCTCCACGAGCAAAGGGCAAATTGTCAAAACACAAACCGCTGCGTCGCGGGGCGTTTCACCRCAGATCCTGCTATGAAAACGCCTCTGCCACAGTCCGAGGGGAAGGTGTCTGACCTGAACGGATGTCTCTCCACCCAGGTTTTATACAAGCTTCATTTAGATAATCTTGACCGGTTTGTTCTCCCAATCCTAAAGCTTCCAGAAGTTGGACAGAAGCAAAAGACACTTTAGGCAAAGAGCCTTGTGCAACAAACTGATGCACAGTCCCAGCTTGACTGCATACAACTGGCAGTTCAGCAAATTTTTCATGCCGTCAACAGCTGTTGCAGGCCGAAAGGGCAACAGAAATGGAGAGCTTAATCTGTAAGAAATCATCAACAGAGGGAACTAAGGTTAAACCGGTTCAGCGCATTACTAACTTCATTATTTTAAACTTGCGGGCACAAATCACTTCCCATTTTAGGAAGTGCAGGAATTTATTTGATCGTTCACATGTGCAGTAAGCAGAATCTGGCAGAAAGAAAGAATTATTTTTTTCTTGAGGAGAAGAAACCTGCCTCCTGATCCTGTAAAGAGCTGTACTCCCCTGAGTAATAGGTGCTCCTGAGCAGCAACCTTTGTAAATCCTACTGTTTGTATAACCACGCTCTCTGCCAGACCCTAAGGTGTTCAGAGCAGCGCTGAGGGGAGGGAATAACGCCTGCCCATGACACGTGGCCTAAGCATGGCTTCCAATGGACAGGGACCGAGTTACCCATTTGAAAATACAAAGTTAAAGAGTTGGTCCTCAGCACAGTTCTGCCACAGGTTGGAAAGATTTTCTCCCCAAGCCGCATTAAAGATTTCCTACAGGCAAAGGGAAAAAGGGCTTTTTACTACCTCGTCATTCATTTGAGGTATAATTGTAGTGCAAAGAAGTGCTCGTGCTTCATACCAACTCAAGAAGGGAACTCTTGGAGTGAAGGTACAGCTTCAACTCGTTAACCACCTCACTTCGAAAGCAAAAGCTAGATTGCCAATGTTCTTACTAATGCTTTACCATGTATTATCACTGGCAACCCTGCCAAGGCAGGAGGAAACTGCTGTCTGTTGAAAACAATTCCTGGAAAATACCTTCTGCTTTCCCCTTGAGAAAGTTGAGAACCAGAACCCACAACATACTGCTGTGTTCTACTCTCTGCTCCAACATCAAGTAAATTGAACCTCGCAGTGGCTCAAAATCTTGCAAGTATTCGTAAAATAAGTTTGTTTCATATTACTTCCATTTACTTCTCTCCAAGAGCAAAGTTTTTGAGAACTGTAAATATTGCGTCAGTTTTCTGCTAATGAAATGGGGAAAAAAAAAAAAAAATCTCAGCTGCTTCTCTGCAACTGAAAGAACTGTCATGCATCATAGAGGCTGCTTTATGTACAATAAACAATTAAAAACTAGTGAAATAGGGTTTTAGTTAAACCACTTTAAACTTCCCTTTTTGGGATGTATTCAAAACCACCACCCCCCCATTGACATGCTGGAGAAAAGAAATGTTAAAGCATGAATCTGCAGTCAAGGCAAGTCCAAAAGTGCCACTGTTAAGGCTGGCCTTGACAATTTGGCTCAAAACTCAGATTGCACCAGTCCCAATTAGAAGACACTTTGGGTGGGTTTTTTTGGTAAACTTTCTCTTAGCTGTAAAGGCTGCTGGCGGTTGAAAACTCGGCTGTTGACACCAGGGGAAAACATGTATTACATGGAAATGAGTTGACCTGCGGCAAATGATTAATGGTGGGAGCTACAAGGATCTGGCACCTCCTCATCCCAGGGGAGAGCGCTTTGGTTAGCGCTGCTCTCTGCACCTGCGAAGAACACCCACAACCGTTTATTTATACAAGGTGAACGAGGCTTCAAAGCAGATTTGTGCAGTACATGTCAGACCTATCTCTTTAGCACCAGAAAGCTTTGCTCCAACGCTGCTACGTTCTGGTCGCACACAAAGAGGAAAGCAAAGCACAGAAACATTGAAAGGACTTTGTTGAGGTCAAAGTACAAATGAATTGGAAAAAGAAAAAACAAATAAAAAAGCACAACATCCAGGAGTGATGAGAAGCAGTACAATCACAGAGCTCTAACAACTAATGTGCATTACTCGTGGACAGAGTTTGCTCGAATCCTCTTTTCCCTTTCTTCACTGATAACAGCAAAAAAAAAAATCTTAAATCACTTTGTTCTTTATGACAAAGGCCTGGAAGTTTTCTTTCTTTTTTTTTTCTTTTTTTTTTTTTTATTTCTGGCTCCTCTGTTTTAATGAGGCTGCAGCTATTTAAGGCATTGTTCTATAATTAGATCAGATACTGGAGGGCTTCACATTAGCTAGAAATAATCAAAGACAGCCGTTTCTTGGCTTGCTCTGCACTTTTTACATTTTAAAAAAACACCCATCATCTGACTCAGCTCCCCATTGTCTATTTATTACTATTATTATTATTATTATTTAAATGGCACTTTAAAGTATTTCTTGCCCTTGAACACAAGCTGAAAAACTCCAGTACCCAATTTGCTGTACTATTTCAAAAAAGTTGCAAAGCTTGCTTGTTATCTGAGGGAATGATGTATTTGCTTTTTGTGTGTCTGTGTGTGTGTGAGAGGGGGGAGAGAGAGAGTCATGATGGCATACTTGTCACGGGGAGTGGTTTGCATATTAATAAACAGTATATATGAGCCTTTTCCACTGAGGCTGGCACTCGGAGGGACTCCTGTGCACTGAGGAAAGGACCACGTATCACTGCACCAGAGTGAGTTCTGTTTCGGCTTTGCTTACTGCCACAGTCTGGCTCCTCTCTTTCCCCTTTCTTCTTCTAATCCTATTCTGCCCTCCCTAGGGCTACTGTTACACCAGCTGCGTGGGGGTTATTCTTGTCAGTTATGCTACATGTAGAGCAAGTACTGAGAGTGTTTCATTTTTAGAGTTTTGTTAGGTTTATTCAACGTAAGTCTCTGACCAGTGCTACTGGCATAGCGAGGGATAACCATGAGCTCTACACATCGGCTGCAAGTGTAACTCAAGTACCCCATCTATATACCTTCTTTGCTACTTACAGGCATCTTTAATCTGCCTGCTGCACTTAAGACATCTGTACAATCACATGCACTGCTGCAATCAGACTTCAAAAATTATGGACTGCTTTTCTAGAGGCAAAAATGCAGGTCACTAGCCTGTTGTTACAGCAAGCCCCCGTTTCTCACCAGTGCCTGATGCTATCAGTACTGAGCTACTCTGATAATCAGGATACTTTCAGAGAGACACCTTCCAAAGAAAAGACAACCTCATCAGCATAGCAGCAAAAAGTTGGTGTGGGGAAGCTCCTGGCATTCTGCAGGGAGTTTTCAGTAAGTGAAAAACCATTTCAAAGCAATATTCTATTACATGTAAAGGCTGACTTATATGTATCCACTTACGTAACCAAACCAAATCTAGGCTAATGTCAGAGGAATTAGATGAATATTAAGCAGCACCAACCAATTCTTCCAGGTCATTTTTGTGCACTGTTCTGTCCATTTTCCAAATTCCTGTCTTCTGGTTTACCAATGGATTAACATACTCTTGTCCTAATTCCCACCATTATTCTATAAAGGAAAACCTCCTGCATCTGCTTCCATTTGCTGTATTTTTCTCCTTTTCAAAACTCACAGGGTTTTTTTGCTGTTGATTTTTGCCTTTTACTTCAAAATGATATTCTGAATATCTGTTCAGGATTTTTTTTCTTTAAATTCTAACTGCTGTCATTTGCCTGTGTGCATAATCCTCCCGCACACATTTCCTCTGTTAAAAGCCATCCTTTATTCACTGCTCATTTCAAACTATCCAAGCAAACAAACAGTACCTATAAAGTATTTTTCCTGGACTTCTCTGCTCCTTAGAACTGTTCGTAAACACTGGTGCTTTCATACTCAGAAGTTGCAACTTCTGTAAAGAAGAAGAAAAAAAAAAAATTAGACACAGAGGTCTTTTGTAAGTTTACTTTTGTTTATTCTTTTGTTTCTCTTTGATCCAAAACAGAATCCACCTCTCCCTAAAAATGCATACATAGTGTGAATTACTCCCTGCCGCAGATGCACGCACGCCCAGACACACAATCAAATCTATTTGGATATAACTAAGACTGAAGCTCTCCAAATTTTAAACCAAAAATATACACAAAGTAATTCTTAGAGCTCTGGATTTGTGCACATGCAAGCATGTTAGCTAGTTGTCTTCAGTGCAGCACACTCCTGTGTCACCAATGAGCATACTCTGCTGCTCTAAGGGTTGGCTCTTAAGATTTCTGGTTGCTGTTTGCCATACACAACCTTCTACTAAGCAGTTAGTTAGAAAGCAAAAGTAATTGAAGATGGTGCTCACTTTCAAAATACCTTTGACCAAAATCTCACTGGCAGGTAATTACACTGCCTACGAGCCACTGACATATTGCTGGTGTTGGATTAGCGAGTGGCATGCCATGCTACTAAAAGCTATGCTTATTCACATCAGCTAAAGACTTGTCATATATGCTGCAAATCTCAAACAGGTGAATTTTTCACCCTTTTGCCAGTTARCCCCAAGAGGGGAGAAAAAAACCTGCCAAATCCCACATATACATTTTAAAGTGTCATCAGTTTAAAGAACCTCACTTATGTGGAGTTGATCTGCTAAAATTCCCATAAAATAAGATACTCTGAACTGAAAAAATGAAATGCTTAATTTTGCACCTCTTTAGAAGCAACTAAAAACATTGCTGGAATGACTGTGTAAAGCATGAGCATGAAATGGGATAGGAGAGAAAACAAGGGCATTCAGATGTGTCAAACACATCTACACTTTGGATTTGGGTAACAGATGGCAAAGGGAGAAGGAGAACAAAGAAAGGTATACAGAAAGGATGGTTTGAAAGGTCTCACAATCTTTCTTTACATGTTTGACAACAGGAAAGAACAAATGTGGGACACCAGGCTCTGTGACTGTATGCCTCAGGTAAATGAGAATTTTGTGCCAGGGTACTCTGGGGCAGAGCAGGGAACCCGCAGCGATGGGCACTGCCCCAGAGCCAGATTCTGCCTGGTGTTTCCATGAGCCGAGGTGAAATCGGCTGCAAACTGCTGCTTGGACACTACTTTCTTAAGTGTAGGGACACATAGGTTAGGGTTTTACATACCGAGCAGTTTGTGACCATAAGGCATGGGGTCTTGGACGTTTACAGCTTATAGCCAAATCTAGGTGATCCCCCAGGCTTCTGGGCAGGTGTTGCTGAGAGCTGTAGGTCCACACTTCCCAGTGCTGGTCCTCTCAAGAAGTCTGGTGATGTACGAAGAGCGCTTTAGCAAGGTCCTGGGTGTCCTCAGGCTCACTCTGGCTGTGGAAACAATTTCAAAATATCTGAAAATACATGAGACCTGTACTCCAGGCACTGGTGCCTCCTGGGCAGGGTGGTACGTGCCAGGCGCCCTAGGGCAGAGCAGGAGGACGCCAGGAATTCGTGACCAGGAGACCTGGTGGGTGGTGCTGGAAAACTGCAAAGTGAATAAAGCTTTGCCCGGTCTCACCCATCCTGGCTACAGGGAACATATATTGTCCTGAAAAATGTACCTAATCCTTTTTCTTTCATGCCTGTAATTTTGGGTTCTTTTGGCAAGTTGTACAGTGGATTCACAAGGTGCGACAGTTCAAGAGCAAAGTAGTTTAGATTAGCAGGGGAAAGGAGCTGGGGTTCATACTCCCCCTTGTACATATACACACACACACACACACACGTACGTGTGGCTKGGATAGAAAAAAAAGCTCATTTTTTCACCTCCAAGGAAAGATGCTAGGTGGCCAAGACAGTTGTTACACAAATTACTGTGCTGGACAAGCTTGAGAGTTCAGGAAATGGACATGAAATCATCCTGGCAAAACCAGCAGCTGCCTTTGGAGAGCTGACTAAACCACTTAACACACAGCAACGTGACTCGCAACTGTGCTCTTTGCTTTGCAGGGATATTGTGAGGGGGTGCTGATATATCTGAAGTCTACAGAGACAGATGCAAGGCGTGAATTTTACAGGAATGACTGGTGTTGGCAAGAATTACGATTATTTAGGCTTTTGTTCTACCACAAAACGCTTCAGGGAATTCTTAAAACATCTGATGAGGAAATAAAAGACTTAAATAGTCTCTCCTGAGAAATTATCCTACACCACTCCTTAGTCTGCATCTTTCCTGAGATCTCTCCTCTTGCAATTTTATTTACCAGTGTTTCAGAGTCTCAGGTGTGCAATTTATTCATTTGAAGTTCATTACAGCTTGGGAGGCTGCACAAAACAATTTTAAAAGTTATTTACATAAAACTGGGGCCAAGTAACTGCAAATCAAAAGACTGAGGATCAGACAGAAAGCAAAGTCATCACAGATGCTCAGGCCCTAAACCGAAGAGCCTGGCACGCGAGGCAGGAGCAGCAGCACGCTGCCGAGGCAGCCCAGCGAAGCCCTGTCCGTCACTGCCTCTCTGCCTCCTTGTACCTGCTGACATGTAAGCGCTCCCTCGTTCATTTCAATTAAAATGAATGGCGTGATCTTCAAATATTTGAATTCTTACTGTTTCAACTGCAGTTGCCTGAGGGGCAGTCACATGAAGAGCAGCAGCTACGAAGGCAGCTTGGAGAAACCCAGTGGATCCTGGCGTTCTCCTTCAACACCACTTTTTACAGTGACCATCCATCTACATTGGTTTTCAAAAAAACTCTCAGAATAAGTGTTCTTCCAATCCTCCACTTTCACCGAGATGTGTTTTTTCCCCTGTATCCTTGAAGGATTTTTCTAGAGCTCCGATTTCCCACATCAACAAACCAAGCCTGGAGCTTCCTTGGACAGATAATTGCTTTAAGTTCCCCTTCAGCCTCTTTTTTAAAGCCACGCATTGACAGATCAGGCTTTCAAAGGCCCTCACTCACTCAGCAGAGCTTTACTCATCAGGTCACTTGACATACTCACATCATTAGTACTCCTCAGTAATCCCGCAGCAATGCCTTAAAAACTTTTCTCATGTTAGGAGGCTAATTTCCACCACAGGTTGCAAATAACCAACACACTGTGTAAAGACATGCAAAGTCCCACCAAAAAAAATATATGTGCTTGTAGCTGTGCATATATCTAATCTTGAAAATCAAGCTAAGGAGTATCAGGCTGCAACTATTACACTCAGGATTTGTTATTTCAAAACTCAACCCTACATCAGATTGCGTAAACATTTACTTCAGACGATTTGTGTATTAAACAGAAAAGAGTGTGCAGATTTCTTCTCTTTTCTCTCCAAGGTCCAGATTGCTATCTGGCATAGAAAAAGAAGGCATCAAATGAAAATGTTTATTTTCTGTAATTGGGGCAGAGCGGGAAAAGAGACCATTGCTTCTCAGAGAGAGAGTTTATGTCAAACCGAAAGCTGACAGGAATTAGGTAGAATTACTCAAGGCTTTTCGTTTTACTCTGTGTCAAAACACAGACTGCTGTGGAAATCTTCCATTGGAAGATTTGCAAAGCCTTCCATTAATCTGCCAATATTCTCCAATCCTTCTCCTCCAAAAAGGGGGCAGAAATTTTCTTATTTTCTTCGCTAAAGAAGAATTAATAAAAACATCTTTCGGCGAAAAAAACTCTCACAAACTGAAAAATCATTACTGTTTTTCGTTTTCAAAGGCTGAGAATATCTCTTAAGTCTCTAATATTTTTGACTCCGTGCTAAAAGCAGGAGGAGTTCATGCTCAAGAAAAGGAAAATGAGCATTTTTCCTTTTCACTGTGCAATAAGAGAGGACCATCCTGATTCTTCAATTCTCCGTTTCCTAACAGGAATCCCAAAGTCATTACCTTCCCCATTCAATGGGTACATCACGCAAGATACCTACCATACCCCTCAGGTTTTTTCAGGGAAAGGCAAAAGTTATTTGTCTTAGTGTTACTTACACGTGGATAAACAGCTTGGATTAAGCCAGTGCCTTCGCCAGGCAGAGTCGCCAGCCTTCCTCACAGGCAGGGAGTCGGAAGGGCGACCCAGCCGCTGGTTCTTGCTGGCACAGACGGATTTCTCGCCATCAAACTGCTTTCTCTCTAAAAAGGGCCAGTGCATCGCTATTTCTGTCTGTAATTTCAGCTCTGAATTTAGACATAAAATATAAACACAGAGAGCCTTTAGAGATGATAATTTTTCATCCAAGGGAAAAAAATTCAGGCATTGCTACAGCAACTGATTTGATCAGCAACCAGAAGGGGAGCTGCACCTCACACTGCAGACAGGGCAAGGCTACTCTCCAGCTGGCTCCTGCCTTTTCGGCTTTGCTCAAGCAGAAGATAACCAAGCATGCCTTTCCCCAAACCTTTCTGACCGTTATGTTAGGTTGGTTAAATAAAAAGGAAAAAATACTGGACATGGACATTTTCTATCTTTCCTACCTTGCTAAAACTGCAAAGTGCATTTTATAAAGTTATAGCTGTGGAAGCTTTTCTTTACTTGCCTTCTATAATAACTGCCTAAGTCTTGTCTCTCTGGTTCCTTCCTCTGAAAACTGAAAATTTAAAAAATGAAGGCAGGAAGACTCACTTGGACAGGGAAACGTTTTTTTTTTTAAATTAAGGAAGGAGAAAGCTGCTTTAATACTTGGCTCTCCAATTACAGGGATGAGGAATTCACATATCTGAGAAGGACAATAAGCAAGACAGGCAAAACTGAACTTAATATTCCTAATGTTTCTCAGGTGAAATAAGGCAGAGTAAGTCTCTTTCCTGGTTAAAAATCTTTATTTGTACTCCATAAAGTAACACAACTCTCCCCAATGCCTAAGGATCACAACCAAAAATCCATGCTTCATAGCTGGATAGGTCACTCCTGAGATAATAGCCCAAGGAAAAACTCTCCTTTTAAGTGCAAAGACTCTTTTGTCTGTATATACAAAGAAAAAACCCCATAGACCCAGCCAGCTTCTCTCCTTTCCCTTTCTAAACTGAGTTTCCTAATTGACGTTAGCACTACTGGGCCCCGTGGCTGGGAGTAAGGAAGAGAAGGGATAGTTTTCCCTCTGAAATCCCAGTGTTACCATTAATGGAAAATGTTCAGCTGATACTGGTTATAAGAACTTCAAGCTGTATAGGTGGCATGGTACATCTAGGACATCACAGAAATATGTGAGTAAATATATGAATCGTCTGAACTTGCAGTGCCCCCTCCACCCCAGTAGGATACCCAAATCAGGCTGTTGGGTATGCATCTATTTCAAACCTACTCATCTAATTTCCAGGCCAAATTTGCAGAAACATCGTGTAATGAAATAGCAACTACTTTAAAAGCAGTAATAAGAACAGAAAGAAAAAAAAAACATCCACAAAGCTTTTCAGCTTCAGCTAGATTATTGCTTAGAGAGGGCACGAAACTCTGTTTCACACTTCATAAAGCAAGATGCTTCTTGGCAGAAAGATACCTGTAGGCTTACAYGAGTGGAAGTGGATTTGTTGTCATACTTTCATCTAATAAAATCATTAAAATGGAACGTATAATATCAGCTCCAGCCACCCAAACACTCCAAACTGATATAACAGCTTAATCTTATAATAAAATAAACAGAGGTATCCAYTGACTGAGCCATCACTCCCTAGTCCTCAGAGGGACTTTTTCACCTTCATCTTCAGACATGGCAGCACCTTCCCTTCTCACACCTTTCAGCAGGCACTGGCTTTTGTCTGGGAGATCCCGAGGTCCAGCCTGCTCTCCCGGTGGCAGGCCCGAGTTTCACAGAGGCAGCCCTAAGTCGTATTAGCACCGGGAAATGAAACGGAGCTCCCTTAAGGACCGTGTCTTGGTCTGGTTGCAATTCAAACGAGGCCGATGACACCAGGCGGCCRAGACCTCCCTCCAGCTTCCCCTTTTTGGCAGGCCCACGGCCAAGCAGTGTTGTGTCAGGTGCTAGCTGTGATGCTTTCCATGAGTGACTCCTAAATTAGTGAATAACCCTCATGTTAAATAAATATACATACAGTGCAATGCATCGTCAGTTTGAGTCCCAGAGTTTTAGAAATACACAGATGAACATTAACCCAACCCTAGAGGTCTTGCTTGCTGGAGGGAGCAGTTGGGTTTTTTCAATCCTCTAACAATGGTGAAACCTTAAGGCAAGAAAACCCTTAATTTCTCACAGTGCAAAGTACAATTAAAGGGGACTTTGCACCAAGAGGTCCTTTGTCAGACTTTGGATGGATGTGAACAAATAGCTCAACTTAGCTGCTTTCTCCCCCTCTGCCCCCAGCTCAGGGAAAAGCTCTCTGCTGCCTGTCACCTCAAATATTAATAACCTTATCCAAAAAAGTGAAATAAAGTGCTGCCTTTTGTTTTCATTTTTTCCCCCCGAATTCACATACTGAGCATCTGCATCCAGGTTTCTGTGTCTGTTACTAGCTTGAGGAATATTTCCTTATATTACTTTGAGGGCTGGATTTTCCAAAACAGAGATGAAACACTGTTCCTYTACAAAGCCCAGCAGAGTTTTGGTGTTTTACCCTCACGGGGCAAAGGCTCAGGCTGGGTGCGCAGGACTGCACACTGGCTGGCAGAGGCAGCCTGCTCTGGGTTGCACTGGGCACACACCCGAAACTCATCGTGAGCAGGCGAAATGCAGGTGGTATGCTTGTGATTCACCCTTCAAAACAGAGCAGGGACACATACACTGTCATCCAGGAAAAGCAAGGTATTGCATACCTTGCAGACACCAGGACAGTTTGCTTCAGTATCCTCCCGGTACATTCATACAGTTTCCAGTCTGCCAGTCCTTTTTCTCTTCTGTACTAGTGCTACCTGAAATTCAGCATTTTAATTCTCAGAGAATGACACTGATTCCTTCCTGGGCTCTGGTTTTTAACTCTAATCTTGCTTGAAGTTTTCAAATCGATTGCTCAGTCCTGCTTCAAGTGGAATAAAAGCATCCCAAATTCATCGGGTAATACAGTACCTCCATAAAGACGTGAACGGTCTTAAATTATTTTAAATCTGTCCCAAGATGTCTGAGCTGCTTGTAACTTCAACCTGAATTTGACTCATGAGTAACATGGGCGATGCCACCTTTTACACATATTTGACCTTCTCTCAGATTTTCTATTTGATTTTGTCACTGAGTGGCTCCAAAAGTTGACTTTAATCACAAGATCCACTAATCTTCTGTTCAAAGGTATGTTAAAGCCAGTTAAGCTGGCTTTGAGAAAGCCGCAGAAGAAAGCTAGAAAATCAGCTAAGCAGGTCAACAACTTTAAAATACTAAAGCTAATTTAATGGTAAATTTAGACTAGTTGAGTTCACTGCTTTGCAAGTTGTATGCGATAAAACGGGGGCTGAGGTTTCCGCAGGCGCTGTCAATGTAGGGCAGGGCAGGTGTACAGGTGGGTCCCAGCCATGTATTCATCACTTTAGAAATTGAAAAACCGCTGCTTAGATGGCAGTTTTGTTGGTGGAAGGTAAATCAGCCCCCTCCTGCATTTATAGACACTTGGCTTTGCAACGAACTCACACRAACAGATTTAATAGCACTAAGCAGGTGGCTAAAAGTCTGGGCACTAAGATCCTCCCCGCACCAACGTCTTCCAATATTTTTAAGCCATGACTAAACCTAAAAAAAGAGAAATAATTTTAAATAGTTCTAAAGATTCCCCTGCCCCCCTCCCCCCCAAATAGTAGCACAAACTCCAAGACCCAAAATAGACCTTTTTCCCCTAGAAGTGACATTTTTCAATCATTTAATAATTTTGGACATTTTTAAAATGGTTTTAATTTGTTCCTTATGATCCATTCCTTTACAAAACACACTGGGAAAATGAGGCAAAGGAGGATAAGGAAAAAAACCAACAACTTACTTTGTATGCTCGGCAAAAAGCTATTCTGAACACAACCATTTCTTTCATTTAGAAATGTATCTGTAATTGTTTAGGAAGCGCTACTCTTGACATTTCACAATGAATACAAATAAAAGATAAAACCTACAAACATTTACAAAAACATGCTTACAATAAAGCTATAGAGGCCTTTAAAATGTCAAGTATTTTTGGTAAACTCCTTGTAGGGTTGGGTTTTTTTGTTCACAGATGGAAAAAAATTCATAAGCTTAAATGTGCATCAGCACTGCAAATATTTGATTACTCCTTATGGTGTATTCATTAGAAATTTGTTTAGCTTTGCTTTAGACATTTCAAACAATAGTTTCCACTGCTTCCTTGACAGACCAAAATATTCCACAGTCTACTACAACAGCCAGAAAGACTTCCTGATCGTCAGCCAAAATTCCCTTTTCTTTACATCATCTCACTACTCCTGATTATACACGTCTTTGTATAAAGTTCTCCCACAGTAAGAATTAGACTCTTTCAAAATACTCACCACCAGAAATGTTACGCTTCACTCATCTCCAGCCCGCTCAATACATAGCTGTCTACTACCTTCCTCATGACTGTACCTTAAAATTTTCCATTCTTGTGCTTTTAAATGCCTTCCAGCTGTCGACAACTTTCTGCTAACASAGGGCTAAGCGGCCTGAGATACTGGAGCCGTGTGTGAGCGGTGTAGTAAGTCCAGGGCACTAGAACTTCTATTGCTGTATATGAAGAAAGCTCTGTGGACATCCCTGAAGAAGGGAAGCAGACACTGTGGGTTTTGCATGTTAAAGGTTGTATCCTCTCCAAATGCAGATTGAATCAGTAGTATTCGCTTGCCTCTAAAAAAAATTGGGAAGTAAGAATCAAGTGCGGGTTTTTTCCCCTTTTACACCCAAATCACTAAGTCATGTCTAATTTGAACCTCAGATAACATGTGCTCTTTTAAAAATGCCATTCCTCGCTCTCAAATGACCACACAAAATCAGAAGCAGGGACAAATGGGGAAAAAAAAGCTACAATCTCATCCTCTCTGCTTACATTAACTTTAGACATATAGTTAATGTAAAGGCATAAATTTCTCCTATGAAGAAAGGCTGGGAGAGTTGGGGTTGTTCAGCCTGGAGAAGAGAAGGCTTCGGGGAGACCTTAATTGCAGCCTATCAGTACTTAAAGGGGGCTTATAAGAAAGATGGGGACAGACTTTTTAGCAGGGCCTATTGCGACAGGACAAGGGGGAATGGTTTTAAACTAAAAGAGGGTAGATTTAGACTAGATATAAGGAAGACATTTTTTATGCTGAGGGTGGTGAAACACTGGCACAGGTTGCCCAGAGAGGTGGTAGATGCCCCATCCCTGGAAACATTCAAGGTCAGGTTGGATGGGGCTCTGAGCAACCTGATCTAGTTGAAGATGTCCCTGCCCATGGCAGGGGGGTTGGACTAGATGACCTTTAAAAGGTCCCTTCCAACCCAAACTATTCTATGACTCTGTGATTCTAAATAAACAATAAAGTATAATAATATATAGTATTACTATATAAGCACGATAAAGCATAATAAGTAATAAATCTGGGCACAAAATTTGAAAATAGAGTAGCAAAGTTTTGCCACTTACCTAAAACATGCTTGAAAATTTTGGAATTGTGAAAATTTCTCTCTTTAGAGAAAGAAACCGTTACACCTGTAATCTGTGAGCTGTGTTTGCCAAGCAGCAGACAAACATATTTTCTGGTAGTTAACACATCTAGAAAACTAATCACATCCTAATATAACTCATTTTGCCTGCAGCTTCCCTTTTTTATACAGTGCAAAAGAACACGGTTGCTTGACTTAAAAAAAAAAAAAATTGTAGTGGTGTCTTTGTTTTGAAGCACTTGTAGATATCTCCATTGGGAACTCTGTCTCCACTCCTCCTTCTCTGCTGGGCCACCAGCTGTAAAAAAATCTCCATTTACTAATAATCCCTTCTGACCCTGCTGTGTGCTGTAGGGGAACAGGTAACTTCCACAATAAATTAAGCAGCCTCCAGTGTGCTCATTTACTGTGAATTTTTTTTTGCCTTTGCTACTCTGAGGATGGAAAGTAGATGTTTTGACTTTTGAGGAGAAAGTGGCAAAGGCAGTTTGCTCTTTTCCGTGTGAGTTAAGTGCAAGCTTTCCCAGTTCCTGAACAAAGAGCCTCTCCCTCTAAAGTGAAAGCTGATGATACATCTGCCCTCAAGCATATGTTTTCAAAGGCAAGATGACTAAATAGGGGGTTGTTTCTATTGCAAGGTTATGTAGTAGCACTTACTCATTAAAAAAAAAAAGTTCCCTTTCTTTCCTAGTGCAGACGACCTGTGTTGCATGCTTCATTACTAACCCTCTGAATCTGATGGATATAAAAGAATGGTAAATGACATGCAAGGTCTGCTTTAAGACCAAAATGAGAAAGGGTTTTGYTTTGGGTGAGGAGATAGATGGTTCCTTTAGCCAGTACATTTAAATCTCAGCTGAGCTCATAGATCTCTCCTATTAAGGTGCTATGTGTGCAGAGTTTAAAAGCTTACTTTTGGTTTAAAGCAGCCTTAGCTGTTCACCTTTCCTGCACCATCCTTGTTGTACAATCAAACTCGTAAGTATTTTCTTTTGTTGCATGTTCACCAAGAAACAAATAGAGCCTTCCTGTTACATGATTCCTAACTAGAACTGAAGGAAAAAAAAATCACATGAAAACCTAACAAAGTCATTTCAAGTTTTCTTTTGGCTTCTGTACAAGAAACTGGGAATTTGATGCTGATTTTCTCAAAACAACAGTGTAGACTGGTTTCCATAGCAAATTTTCCTTTTAAAATAACTTGGGTCACTTGCCCACACAACTAGGGTAATAGTTAATGAGAAAAATCACAACAGTTTGGCAATTTTCATGATTTGGTCTTGGTTGAAGGTCTCTGTAAGCAATAGAGCTTGAGCAGGGCAGGCTTGAACAAAATTGCTGCTCAAGAGAGCAACTATCTTCTGTTACAGTATATGATTTTAGATTTGCACTCTGAAAAACACTTTATAAAAATGGCCTGTGTTTGGAGTCACAAGAAAAATAAATGAAAGCTGAAAGTTTTTAATATGTCTGAAAAAATTAAGCCATCTTTCTGGAGATACACAAGGAGGAACTGCAGGTTTAACTGTCATTGTCCACGTCTGAATATTGTGGCTGACAAATGCAGAACAAAAAGGTGTGACTAATGCAATGATTGCAAAGTACAACACATCATGGCTTAGTGTAATATGTCCTTTGCATTGTACAAGCACATCTTTCACAAACAAGCATATGGTGCGCTTTTGTAGAAAGGAGTTGAGTTACTCATATCTAAAGCAACACGGTGTCTTCCCTTTCAGGGATCCAACATGCCACAGTACAAGCTGACATACTTCAATCTGCGAGGACGAGCAGAAATCAGCCGCTACCTGTTTGCCTATTCGGGCAAGAAGTATGAAGACCACAGGATAGAAGCAGCAGACTGGCCCAAAATCAAACCAAGTAAGTAGCACGGGATCTTATATCCAAAGCTCTGCTAGAAATGCTGTCAAAAAGCAAAGCAATTTGAAGAGGTATCTGTATGTTTCACGAGCAGAAATACATTTAATTACTGGCTTTAATTAAGCCTATGGGAATTTTATTGCCCAGACAGCCAAAATGGCGTTCCTGATGCTCTCACAGAACTCCGGATCCAAATCTTCAGACAATCTAAAATGACTTACTTGCTGTCATCAAGCTGGGCTTTTACTCCTTATCAAGTCAGTCCAGCTTTTGTCTGCCTAAAGCTAACCAAATGCGTGCTAATCTTCTCAGCTTCTTTGGAGGATTTGGTCTCAAAGACCACACCACAGCCTTCTAAAAACCCTGGTTTTAGAAAGCCAAATTGGAAATAAGTGTCAAGAAGGACACTCCTTTGCAACCAGAAAGGTCTTCAGAGAGGGAAMGTGATGAGAGAAAACAAAAGAAATCAGTTGATATAGCAAAGAGAAAACAAAAGGATCAAAAGAGGTGCTAGAAAATAATTGTTCCTAAGAACAAGCCCTACCAGCCCTTCCGAGAGTACTCTGCAGGCTACTATACCTCATCCATTTCATGTTTTTCAGTAAAGTAACCTCTTTCCAGCTATTAAAGCTCTTTGTTATTTCTGTGCATTAAATTAGCCTTAGTTCAAATGAAACAGATCTTGAGTTTGGAGACTGGGGATGTGAAATCAGAGATATCTGTGGCTTCATTTCATGGATTTGGCCCTTGTTTTGCTACACAGGCTATGACTTTTCACACCCAGAATGAAGAATAACGCCTTTAGTTTGGGGAATCACCTTTGCACAAGGTGATTTCTATTAATCAAGCAATGTTTCTTGATAGGCTTTCACACCATTTAATAAGCCCAGCCCAGTGGGCTACCAATTTCTTGTAGGGTGCAGTTAAATTTGGTCTTTCCCATAATGTTCGCTGTGACTTGAATGACAAATATTCAAGCACCGCTACTCTCCAAGTGGCAGCTGAAGCCATCTGTGGTGCTCAAATCTAGAARACACTGGCTAACAACCCACAGAGAGGAGTGTAAATGAAGCAGTGGAAACGGGATATTTTCAGTTAGGGATGACTGACTTCGGAAACCTTTTCTTTGTAAGAGCTTAAGCCTGTTGACCATGTGGTATAGCTTATTTCTCTCCCACTGCAGTTCTCAGGGAAGTAGGRTACAAACTAAAGGTGAGATTGAGAATTCAGATGAACTGAAGCAAGCTCTGCGTAGGCCTTTTTCATACTTAACTACGCACATCTTCATACGTACACATACCCACTTATGTCCTGAAACAAAGTTCAGAGAATATTAGCAAAGTATAATTCTATGTAGAGTTTTGCATACTGATTTTTAAGTAAGACAAATTAAAAAGACAAAGCGTAAGTAGTGACTTAAAGGCTACAGAGGCATTCATATCCTAGGACAAGATGTTCTAACAGCAGATCTATCAGACAAGGTAAAGGCGTTGCATCTCTCTTTGACTATTGATGATGTCCCCAATGTCCGAGCCAGTGCAAGAAACAATGCAGGAAAATCCTTCCTATGCTTTTCTTCAGTGCTCACATCATGAATCTCCCAGTGAAGCTTTATATGTATGGTACTTGTTCACTACACTGTATGCCCAGCTGCAACRCCATTATGACCAAAACACTGGGAGTAGGGACACCCTAGAAATCCTAAGCCGTACAGTTTGCAGCTGTGTCTGCTGCATTAACGAATGTTGGTTAAGTCATTTAACCTTTGGATGTCTTTGTTTCTCTTTCTGTGATGTGAAAAGTTTGTTAGCAGATTTACCAAGGGTTAATTAAGATTTTTCATTTTCTCTGCATAATGGCCTTTCATAGCAGGCTCTAATATGACTGATCCCTAGATGAAATTCCAAAGCAGATAAGAAGTTTAGTAAAATGTGGGAGCTGCTGCTCTCAGATTTGTGAAATCATCTGTGCAAAATTTACGCTGGCCTAAGAGTTCTTTGAATTTCAGGCTTCTGTAGACACCCAGTCAGTCAGTCAGTGGATGGGAGCTGGAATGTATTGTGCTAATTGACCAGGAAAGCGTACACCTACAAAGAAATAGTTGGATGCATGTCTGAAAGTGCTGTTACATCTTATACCAGGATGCTAAACTTTTGCTTCTGGAAGGCTCCCTGAATGCTAGCTTAAGCACCAATGTAATGGTGGCATTTGCCACCAGTGGCATCTGCCTTGCAGACAATATGCAAGTTAAGAGGTTCATCAACAAAAACAAGAGTAAAGGTATCTTGTTTGTATGCATAACAATGTAACACTGCTAAGGAAATTGCCTGGAGATCAACTAACTGATGACTACCTCCTCCTCCTCCTTTGTGAAGCAATCATTACTCATGGTATTTCCAGACAAAGTAATCTCCCACAGGCAAATCATTCAGCAAAACTCTGAATAAAAGGTAGCAACAGGGCTTTGCAGGAAACAGCTTTACACTGTACAAGATGACCAATAGCCACTGCCCCAAGGTACCTAAACACTGACTTCGCAGGCCATGACTCAACACAAGAAATGGTTTCCTCCTAGCGAGCGACTAGGTGGTATAGGGTTTGTGTGTCTTAACACTACAACAATATTGCATACAGCAGAGATGCACCATTCGCCATAAGGAAAACAAACCACTTGCATTCTCTACTATCCTGAATTTTCAAAATGTGCCTTAGGTCCCTCTGTGGAGGCAGGGATTGAAGAGGAAAAAGCACCAGTCCTCAGGAAAGCAGGTAACAGGATCCTTGCCAAAAAAGTTCAACTACTGCTGCGTTCAACAGTAAATATGAAATGAGGGGATCCATCCAACCCATTGCGCATACAAAGGCATAGTTCACTCTGCTGAGAGATCTTCTACACTACTGTCATTCATATTCTGTATTCAGATCGGTCTTATGAAGCTCAGGATTTTTTTTTGCCCCATTTTGCCTGACTGGGCCTACTTCAAGAAGAAAAGAAATGAAATAAAGTAGCAGATTCCAGTTAGTGTCATCCTGGTGAAAACCAAAGGGTGGTAAGTGTTTAGCAATGATAAGGGGAATTACAGCTGTATTTGATGTAACAGCAGCTAATGTAATAGCAATTTGGTACACCACTTATTTTGCAACCCTCAAAAATCATTAAAATTGGTCCAATTAATTGAACTAATTACATAATTATATATTGAAGTGAGGTTAAGAAACACCAGACAAATTGCTATGCACACTTGCATACACCGTGTTTGCATTTACCCACTTGCCTATGAAAGATCTGAAACCRGTTTTGGCTGCAGAGCCAGCAAGTACAACATGATGTCCCCCTTTTTAAAAACTTCAAGTATGGTGAAGTAAGATAAAGAAAAAAATACTTAGGGAAGAAGTTTGGACAAGGAGAGCACTTCATGTTTCTTGAGCTACTAAGGGAACAAATCAAAGAAATCAAGTTTGTYTAAGAGCATGAGGAGTCAAATCTCTGCACAGAGGATAGGTTTGCTTCATCAATTACCAATTTTCACAAAATTAAAGTAAGGTTTTGCAATAAATACCAACCTCCCAGCCAAATCATCATACCATATAAACCAGAAAATACTGTCATTATTCTGAAGAAAAGAGTTATTTCTTAGTTCTCCTGTAAAATTGATGGGAAAATAGAAAATGTGTGCATTAAGATTAATGTGCAGAAAGGCCATTTAGAAAGCATAATTGCAGCTGCTGCAAGTTTAATTTTGACCTGTACTGAAGAGTGTGATGGGTTTTGTTGTTTGTTTTGGCATTTTTCATGGGGGTCCCCCCAGCAAACTGTCATCTTAATAGTCCTTCAGGCAAATAAGTCAGTCCTCACTCCTAGAAATACCGTCCCACTTGATTTTGTTTACACCTAAGTGATGCTTTTTTTTTTTTTTTTTTTTTTTTTTTT
>JAYKAV010003269.1:251122-261516 GCA_035582835.1 Phoebastria nigripes | reverse complement strand
GTATGTCATTTGGCTTATACACTCTGAAATTAAAATTTCTGTATCTCAACATTTCTTTTTTTCCCTTCTGTCACTAATCAGATCATCTTTGGTAAATTTTCTAGTTGCTGATTTCAGGCAAGGATTGTAGTTTATAAGAGTTTATGATATAAACAAGCTTAAGCAAGCTAGTATGTAAGTATTAGCGTTGACTAGCTTTAGCACAGAATTTTAAAAACCAGATGAATATCAAGTAGCAGCTTTACATGACCCTTCACTCTATATAAGTCAATAATTATTTAAATAAGTAAACAAACTCACATTTTACGTTGCCTTTTGAACAGACTTTGACTTGATCATTCCACCATTTAAACTGTAGTCAATTCAAGATCTATACACTATCACATAATAGACTCAATTCAAGATCTGTATTGCCACATAATAGGCTCCTCACAAAAAGCATCATTGCATTGACATAAGTCATGATACAGCAGAAAATCCACTGTAATGGTGCACAAAGTTACCATACCCTTGAGATACTAGGCTAGCACGCAGTAACAGCTTTTGTTCTGTGGCTCGTTCAGGGAATTTGAAGCAATGGCAATTACACAGACTATCGTCATAGCAAAGGATGCTTTCATTGCACTGATGGCTGTAAACATCCAATAAACTGTTTAGGAGGGGTGGAATGGTGCTTGAAAGGTCCTCAGGAAACTTGGCAGACTAATTATTGCACTGAAAATACTTCCAAGATAATAGATAAATCTTGAGAGGCACCTGACAGTGGACAAGAATTCCTTAAGGGAGCAGTTGTCCTGCTTCCTGAGTGACTTGCTGCTATGAAGCTTTAGCTAAGATGTGTCAATAGCTATCTTTGGGTAAAGAGTAGGGCTTAGCAATCACTTCCAAGGAGAATATGAGTTGTAATAGCTACAGCACTAAAGCTGGGCTGAGATTAGATCAGAGCACCATCCTGATCATCCCTTTCTAGAAGATATGGATTCTGGATGCCTCCAGCTCCAGGCCACTCACTTCCCAGGAGCCTTGCTCCTCTGCCAGCCTTACAAAAAATGCATCTTTAATATACTACTTATTGGAAGATGCAAAGTATCTCATATATTTGTTTCTCATGATCCAATTTAAATATGAATGGAAAGGAAAAGCAGTTACGGTTAGTTTTCAAGGCAAAGGAGAACTTATTTTGACAGAGATATTGTAGTAAGAAGCATGGCTGTGACATTTATTTTCCCCCATCTTTGACCAATCCAGCTGCCTTACTATGGCATCAATCTAAGCTGCTTGATTGCAAAACCATTAATTATTCAGGTTTTGAGCAACAATCAAATGCTTAAACACAGGCTGCTTAGCATCAAGGCCATGGACGATTTCAATACAGGCAGGAGGAAGCTTGGTGAAGAACAGGTCAACTCTGGGGAAATAGGGGAACCTGAACTCACATCTGGAAGCAAAGCTGAGGCAAGTCAGGATAAGTGTGGGAGGAAAGAACAGAGACGAGGAGGAGAAGAATAATGAAGTTGAGTGGAAAAGGCAGAAAGAACTAAGGGAAGGAGAAAATTAAAAACTGTGTAGGGGCTCCTCACTGGCTGGGGGAGAACAGCGGTGAGAAGCATAGCACAGCACTAAGCTCTGGTTCTCTACACCAGCAGCCAACCAGCCTAGCTGCCAGGCTTGGACAAAACTGTGCTCAGCTCTGTGTTTTGTTTCCCCTCCCTGGCCTTGACAGAGAAACAGGCCCATGTGAGCACCATCCACTGGGTCGTGCCCAGGAGGATGAGGGAGGAGCTCATGGTCGAAGGGAAGGCTTGAACACTAGTGAGAACCTATAGGCATGCCAGGTCAGGAATAGTTATTACAGCCCTTAGGGACTTCACGGGATGGAGACAATTTATACAGATGTCCTTGCTTTTAACACACATCAGGCCTCATCTCCCCTGCTTAGTATCCAGCAGAGACTATATAAACATCACAGTTCTAGTCACAAAAGCCAACCAAAATTAAAGTATGTATAAAAAGGAATTCATCCAACTCCTAAACACTGCACAGATACTTCAGTGAGTCCTTCCTAAAATGAGGAGAGAGACTACAGATCAGTCTGATGACTTACACTCACCCTCTGTCACTCCCCTCTTCATGGGGAGTGTAAAGTCTGTGCAGATTTCGTTCCAGCATGCAATGCTAAAAACAATGAATAACCAAGATAATAGGAAAAGCAAGAATTTGCTGATGAAAGTTCAATTTAAAGAAGACTACAGGTTTAGTTATCCAAGAGCACGCTTTTTAAAAACCCTGTTCCTCTTTTCAGTGAGTTTTCAATCTAAATCTGGAAATCAACACAAGCATTCATAGCACCTCCTACTTCAGATGAGCAACAAAGCAAGCAGAAACTAAAAGGGGAAGGTCATRTATTTTGTGCATGCCTGACAAATGACGCTGTTTGTACGATGACGGCAACAGATTTTGCTCAAGTGGGAGTTGGAAACTTTGCAAGACAACATTGTTTTGAAAAACATGGAAAGCACATCCGTATGGATGCACATGGGTACACACTGACGTAAGTACGAAGCAGTCCCCTAACCGATCAAGGTTAAAGAAAAACCAGCAAAGTAACATGCACATCCTTCCAGTCTGCACTACTTTGGCTTAACCGTTCATTCACTGTTGCTCTCCAATGCATGTTCTTTCATGATTTGCCCCCACAACCCTCATACTACCCAAATGAGATCCCTCTCACACTCCAGCTTCATGTGCCACCTCTTTCACTTGCTCATCTAATGTAGGAACCTGGCAGGAACCGACCTACGTGCTTTGTTCATCTGGAGTCGCATGAACCATGCCTTTCACCAAAATGTGTAAAATTTAGCAGTTTTAATACAACGCTTATACACATGGCACATTCGGACATCCCCAGAGGTTCCTTGAACGTGTGTTGTCAATGAGCAGAGCTAGGGCCAAAAGCACCACAGGAGGCTCAAAGCAAGCCACAGAAACCCATATCCATGTGTCTATGGGTAACACTGCTTAAATTCATGTACAGACAGATGGTTTTCTGTTGTAGTTTGGAGCCTGGCTGTGAGTTTTGCTGTGCTTCAAAAAATGGGCTACTGGCAAGGTGTCTAGAGGCCACTTCGAGGTCATTTGTCAAACCCTTACCTTGCCTCCAGCAATCAAACTGCACCCATCCAGTGTGAAGGCTCTTCGCATCCTTCCTTAGGATGAACTGCGCAACACAAATCCACCCCTCTCTTCTCCACTTGAAAAAGGAGGTCTCTAGTTTTCACAGGGGACGCATTCCTGCCCACAACAGCCGAACTTATATATACAATCAATTTCCTGGTTTTGCTATGAATTTATCAATATAGGAAATTGTTCTTTTAAGTTACAAGAGCAAAAAGATACTTCGCTGCAGGTTACTAAAAGCTTTGGTCTTGTTACATGAATTTTGGAAAATAATGTTTCAAAGGTAAAGAGATTATTTTTCCCCCCCCCTAAAATTTTCCAGACTGAAAATGCAACTTTATAAGCCATTATACCTTCTCCTCCAATATGGAGGAAACGTACTATAAATATTTTCTGCTCCTTGACTGTTCTTTGCTATTTTCTTCAGCTGTAAAGCAGCCTGGATATCTGCCATACTTTCTGGTGTGCAAGAATAGCGTACCCTGCACCCAAGAAGAAATGACAGATTTTTACAATGATCTGCACAGCACAAGTGTGCTTTCTTCAAAACTCTCAGAAGTGCACTCATTTACAGCATATTAACTCAATACTCGACAAAAGTCAGTGTATAATCATATTACATATACTCTATCAGCAAGAAAAAAAAAAATCTACATTTATATTAAAATCACTTTTTTTTCCTGTTCTTCATAAGAAAAAAATCAAATGGCATTTTGAACACACAAGAAAGGAAGGAACATCTCCCATTTACCATCTGTTATGCTTTAAATAGTCCATTGTTTGGTAATGATGGCAATAGATATGCTGCCTCTTAGCAAAAAAAAAACCCAGGCCTCATTATAAATCAAAACATAATGCTTTTTGGACATTTAAGGCTTGCAGGAAAATGTGCAATAAAATCTGCTCTCATTTATTAATTTTATACTTGCATTATGAATCATGCAAGTGTATGAATATTTCTACTGCACACAAAACAAAGCTGTATTTGTATATTTTTAATTGTATACTCAGTTTCTTTTCCAGGAAGGAATAACCAGATCTTAATGAAAATAGCTCAGCACTGAGGAGGAAGCACTTTGTAGGCATTATTCATGTTTTCAAGGGATGAACAGCAATTCCCTTGAATTCTGTGCACTGCTAGGAAAAAAAAAAAGTGAATCCAGAAATGGTCAGATTCCTGAGAAACAGAACATGAGAGATTACTACCACTCTGCCAGCCAGCTGCCTTTCACACCTTAATCCATGTTCCTCAACTGTCAGAAAGATGCCTCCCGCCTTTTGCTGTAATCAAGGGTTTCTTAAAAAAATAATACATCTATACAAACAAACCGGCTTTCATTTTCCTTGTAGTGACCGACAAAGTGAAACGTCAGTCAAAGCTGTGGCTTTTAGACTTTCCCCTGTGTGTAAACACAGCAGAAAATGGTCTGTTTGGTTTCTAGATGAAGCAATTGTAGTTTCCTAACTTGAGCAGCGATCGTCGTGTTTTGACAGTTATTGCTACAGAGGCTGGCTTAGTCACGTTGACCTAGCCAAAACTGCATCAGCCCAGTGGCACTCCTACCGGGGCCTCCGAAAAAGGCCAGTTAACTCCTTCAGGGGCAGCGGTTATTGCTCCTGAGCTGGCTGCACTTTTGCTGTTACCTGTTGTCAGGCATTGGCGTACAGCCTTGTGTGGTCTGGGGGCATATGAAGATGGCCGTAGGCCGACCACGCTGGCACGTCCAGCAGTCACACGCACTCTCATCCCCTCTACTCGCACTTGCTTGAAAGATGAGCTGCTATCCTGCATAAGCAAATGTTATTTCATAGCTCTCATGGCTTTGGAGGCAGTGATGCTCAGGGCACTCTGCACCGATAATCCACAGCACAGAACCAAGGCTCTTCTCGTTTTCACAAACAGAGAGCTTTTCAGTCTAGCATTCAGGGATGCATCTTTGCCTCTCTGGATTCTCAATGAAGCAATAGATGGACTTGCCAGGACCTTGCTGCTCTCTGGATAATAAACATGTGAGGTCTTCTGTGCAACAAGTCTATCATTGTTTCAATAACAAGTAGCAGTGTAAACTTTCTCCCTGGGGTAGAGCAGCTAATGCTCTTTGAGCTCTCTTGCTTCTGCTAGTTATCAGCATCAAAATTTATACCTGCTTCACAGTGTGCTGAACTTTGGGGGGGGGGGGGGAAAAGGGTATCATGAGTTCTGTGTTCAGATGCAGAAAAAAAATGCACAGAGAGGTCCTGGATGTCTCGTGCAGCTGCCAAATTCATTTTGCAGAAACAGATTTGACATCTAAGATCCCATACCTAACGTGATTCACATACTGCATGCTAAACCACAGAGCCACGTGGCAGTGTTCATCATTGATGAAGTTGCCTTGATAAATAGGTCACGAATGCTTGAGGTTTCATTATTTTTCCCTTTTCATTAAGAACTAAAAAACCTCATGGAATAGAAGTGTCATTCCAGCTGTCCCATAAAGACAGTTCTCCTGGGTTTGAAAACACCTTACATGTTTCCAAAAGCCAATATTCTCACTTTTCCGCTACTGCCCTTTTACATCACATGACAGTCTTGAGAAGGGCATACATCTTATTTACATAAAGTGTAATCCAGATTAAAATCGGGTACAAAGCATTTGGCTATGACCAGCACCTGCAGTCACATACTTGGAATTTACGAAATAGCACCCTTTGAAATGCAGAGATTTAAAGTTCCTCCGGAGAACAGCACCGGGTTCCCATGAGCAGATTCTCACCGCCCGAAACGCAACAGTTTTTCCCAGCTTAAGCTTTGCTCTGAGGTTCCAGCCCTATTTGATATCATGCCAGCAGCTTCTCCAAAACGTGGCAAAACAGCAGTCCAAATTTTCACGTACATTATGCTACTAAATTAATAACTGAAAAATAAGATTAATTTCTTATCTCAAACTCTCTTACAGATACCCATGATACCCGCTTAGTTTGTCTTCCCTTATACTTAAAGTCTGGAGGTTTCTTCCCCATGACTGACTGAATTTTTTTTTGAATGCAAGCCAAGCAAATTTGAGTATCTTCTTAGCATTTGCGGTTCAGTGTGAAAGCTATATTTGTCTCTTGGTGATGACTGYCAAGTGAAACGTCTTGTCACAATATAAGTTCTGAAATACAGGTACTTCTCTGAATCACTGCTTCTGAATTTAAAACAAGTGTAAATGAAAAAGCACCTTTGTAGCCTTTACCCAATCTCTTACTTCATACCCCAGCTGGATCCTGCACTACAAAATCTTCAGTCGTACTTTGCTTAACCTTGGCAGTCACTCTCCTGGGGAGGAAAAAGCAGGAAGAGAAGCAAAAACCAAGATTCCACTGAAAACTTTCCCTGCATAAAGAATTCAGGATATGTAGGAGCACATTCAGCCTTTACAGCACAAGGCTAGGAAATAGGAAATAAAATACCTGGTTTCTATGCTATAGTTGCCTTCTTGAAGTACGATCTGGTTATATCCTTAACCTTACTTTTTTTTTTTTTAGTCCATGCATTTCCCTGCAGAAATACTGTGAAACTGTTAAGGGCTATTACAATGCATACCCTCTGAGTGGTAAAAGTGCAACTATTACAGACTCCCACTGTTAAGGGCTATGATTTAACTTTTGGTTGTTTTTTCTTTTTTTCTTTCTCCTCCAAGCTATCCCGTTTGGCAAAATCCCTATTCTGGAAGTAGACGGAGTTACCATTCACCAGAGCCTGGCAATAGCAAGATACCTTGCCAGAGAATCAGGTAAAACATATTTGACTATTTTCTTGCTCTGTTCTGCACCCACCTTTAATGCTTAGGAAAAATACATCCACAGCAAAAATAGAAACAAGCCAACAACTTGGCAAGCCCAACCAAGCAGAAGTCAACACCAGCATGGCAATACTGATACTAGTGCTTTTCCCAGGCGCAAACAGCTAATAGTTATCAGCCTCTCATTGCATCTGTAGTTTGTCTGCCAGGGCCAAGCGCTGACCACAGAAATGCAGTGTACCATATAGGATGCTATTAGAGGTGCCAAAGAGCGATGGTTTAAAAAGCACTGAGGAGCGCTGTGTGGTGGCATGCCCATGTTCAGCGGCCTTCCTTACCATAATTTGGTGCCAATTTTGCTCACTGGGTTGGGGCTGCTGTGGCAATCCTGATGAGATCTCAGGCTACATCCCCTGCGGTTCCAAGATCAGAAAGAAGAAAGAGAGCAAGGCACATCCACTAGGATGCTGTGCAACAGGGTTTAAAGTCACTCAAATGTCACGTAGAAAGTAAAAAAACAGACAAAAAGAAGATTCAAAGTAACAACCTGCAGTGTGAAATGCTGTGACGTTCAGAGCTGAAGTCACATGGCTGAGCTCCGTCTTTGCACTGTAAGTGGGTACGCCTAAAGGAAAACTCAGAAATAATCCCCCCTTACGTCTGATTGAGTTTCCCCTCTGCATACAATACCTGGGGTTTGGGCTGACTGCTCCAGCCAATAAACTTCATTCACCTGTCACTGCACGACAGAAAGCATGTACCTGTGGCTTCCCTAAGGCTCTCAGGGCAGTTTCCCCTGGAGCTAAACTTTGAGCTGCCAGGCTAACCAGAGAGATGACCAGGATTAGAGATTATCACAGTCAGCAGGCAGAGCACTCTGAAGCAGATTTAGGCAACAATTCTGAGCTGGCAGAGAGATTAGATCAGATGGTGACATCACTTGTATCTTTAAATACTTACATGCTATGGAAGTACTCGACCGGTTAGATAAAGTGATATAAGACTTAGTAATGCAAGTAATCAAAGAGAGTAGTCAGGGCTTGCTTTAGGTCAGCAAGCTGTCATTCAAAACCATCTGCAAAACTGGTCTGGTCGAAGGCGGACGTGTTCGTGGCGTACTGAACGTCAGCAAATTGAAGAGGGGGGCTGGGAAGCGCATACTATCCTATTTTTTTCACACTCTGAGCAAAGAGATGTAACCTACCTTTCAAAATATCTCACATTTTCCAACTGAGGAAACAGGCAGAAGTGCAGAGCCTTATTCTTCAAGGCACTAGCACAACATATTTTCGAGCATGTCTGCAACACTCTGTTCCTGCCAATTTCCTCCATCCTTGATACAATCTACTAGCAAGAGAAGAGAATGACGAGCGTCCACCCGGTAATGAAAAATGATGAGAAAGCCTGCCTTCCACCCACGCTGCCTCCCTCCCCGTCTCCTATCGGGAGGCTGATCTGGAGCTGTGCTCCTTTTACGGTCTGAAGTTCTGACATAGGCATTCCCCCGACACCTTTTCCACCGGCTTGCAACAGCCACAAAGGCTAGGGTTCTGGCAAATCCTAGCACACTCAGACCATGCTGTTCTCCTTTTGGTGTTAATCACACTGTCAGCTACAGCAGGAAAAAAAGCGTGCATGGAAGGGGGAAAAAAAAATTTTCAAATTCATAGTGAAAACTTGCTACACTTCTGCTGTTACRTCTGCATATGTGCCACTAAGCCTTTAAAATGAAGAAATGGCATTTTTAGGTGCCTGTCACTAACGACTCTTTACTGAAGGCGCACAGAACTTGATGCCCAAAAGGAGAGGCACATCCCTTGCCTTCAAAAGCATAAAGTTTCAGTAAGGGAGATGACTTGGCAGAGGAAGGGCATATGGTTTATGGGAGCCACAGAGCTTCCAGGCGAGGCTTAAAGAACCAAGAGAGGAAGAGAAGGATGACCTGAACCTGCACAGAGGGAAAGCATGAACGCAGGTCTGTGGAACAAGAGCGAGGGAAAAAAGTAGTAGCACTGAGAAGACTGCAGGCAAGCCAAAGGACAACAGGGGAGGAAAACAGATTTGTAAACAAGACAAAGTTTGGCTAAGGTGCCTGATTACCATGAAGTAATCAAAAGCAAGCAGGATGTCACGAGAAGGTTCAAAATGGGGCTGAACAGAGGGCAAAGGGAAAGAGAAGCAGACTTTCACAGAAGCACTTTTGGAGGTTGTGTTGAGAGATGGAAAGACCACAAGATGGAGAAGGACACTGACAGCTGGGATAGGGAAAGATTAATAGGAAGGAATTAGTGCTGACGCTCACTGAATGTCCTGGGATGTCGGAAAGCAGAGAGGATAAAGAAGCAGTAGTCAGGCCATGGGCTCAGGTGACAGAAAGAACAACTCACTACCTCGGATAGCTATATGAGGCTGGATGGGGAAAACGCAAAGGTAGGTGAGATTGCATCTGGATGCAAGGAGTCAAATGCATGTTGTTAGCATCAAAAAAGCCCTGGAGAGCATGTATGTTTATGGAAATGTTCACAAAGAACAGAGTTTACCTTTGGGGCATCAAAAATTCCTGCTGATGCTGTCTCTAACCTCCCTTCATATGCTTGCTTCCCACAGGTCTGGCAGGTCAGACGCCTGTAGAACAGGCGCTAGCTGATGCCATTGTGGACACCATAGATGATTTCATGACACTGTTCCCTTGGGCGGAGAAAAAMCAGGACGTGAGAGTAAGACAATCACTAATTTAAACAAAGATAGCACATAAGCCATGACTCTGTACCTGAGCATCTCCTCTGRAGAAACTGCAATGTGCCAACCCCTGGGTCCATCACCTCACCTCAGCAAAGCTGAGCTGGAAGAGCTCTGTGCTTCTTCCTCCAGGCTAATCCAGCCAAGGCCTTCTGCTCCCTCCCACCTTCTCCTTCACCGATTTTTTTCACCCTTGGTGGAAGCGATGATGAGGCCATCATGAGCTGCCCCTCACTGGTTCACCTGGCATCAAGGATGCCATATGGATGCATACACCAAACTCCTCTTCAAAGGGGAGAGACAGGACACTTCCATCCCAGCCCGCACTTTGCAATACCTGTATCTTGTTGCAAACAGAATAAGCGCAAATCTTTCTTTTTGCTATCTGAACAGGATTAACAGCTCCATCGCATTTTCCTTTTGCCCTTCTGCATGTGGATTTCTACTTGGCTTTTAATAAGTATCAATCTTCAATAACATCAGCTGCCAGGGACAAATGCTTTTCAATTACCAGGGCGGTGTAGGACAGCAGGCACTGCTAAAGAGGGGAGGTAGAACATCCCTCACTGTCACTGCGGCCGTGCTCTTCAGATCCCTGTGGCCCCACCTCAGTCCTCTGCGGTGCTTCTGCAGATACTGATGCCAGACTAACACGCTGCCATGGCTACTTTAACACGCAGTCGCGGGCAAGTCCTACAGCATTTGGTTTTT